>JAFLJL010002037.1:0-28847 GCA_018398815.1 Conus ventricosus
TACGCTGCTACAGTATACCTTTACATAAAAAGAGTAGTTAAAGCTTAGCATTTCTTTCAGTACCTATACTTATCCAAGCACTTTCTATTCTTTTTGAATTCATTTTTCTCTATCTAAACTGTTGAACTCCATTTTTTAACAAGATTATTTTTTAATAATCTTATACTTCTTCTTAAATCCTTCGGAAGCACTTCATCAACAGAGTAAAACGCAATACAAATCAACAAACTTAATGAAAATAAAGTCAGTACTGTTAGTTTGTTTTTGTCAACATTCACAGTAACCTTGTCAGATGATGAGAAAGTGTTTATTTTCTCTTCGTTTTTAGCCGGAATAGCTCAGTTGGTAGAGCGCCTGACTCGTAATCTTGGTGATCCTGGGTTGCGGTTCGAACCTCTGCTGGGGCGTTTCGGTACAGGGGGATTTGCCCTCGGAGTTAACATTGGTTCTGACTCCATTTCCCATACAGTCCTTCGAATGAGACGTATATAAACCGAGGTTCCATGTGTGAACGCATGCATAACATCTTGCACACACGTAAAATCCTATCACCAACTTTCGGAAGAGTAGGCCAGTTTGGCCGTTGGTGTGGATTCACGTTACACATAGCATGCACCCTGCATGAGAAATGGAAAGAATGAAGGAAGTAAGGAAAATGAGTGATCGATATTGAACGATACTGAATGGATGACACGGAAACGACTGAATGAAGTGCCAGCTGGCAGCTCTTCATCGCACTACCCAGTAGTCAGTCCGTTGTGTAAACGAGTGTTGATTGTAAAACGCTTAGAGCTTGGCCTCTAGCCGAGAATAGGCGCTATATAAGTATTCATTTTTATTATTATTATTAATACAATAACGAGCCTAAGAGGGCCATCCAAGTTTCCAGACGATAATTGTACTCCCCTTGCTAACACATGTTCTGGCAAACTAGAATTAGACTCCCCAGGGGTAATTAATAAAACAAAAATCAAAGTAGCAGTGTTAGGCATTGGTGGTTTTGGAATATATTCTAGGGTTACTGTGTCATCCCCCACTTCAACTAAGGACTTCTTTCTGCTCAGCACATATTCACCTTATATTTATTTATTACAATCTGCTTTTTCTGTTGTGTTCCGGGGACAAGATTAGCAAGAAAAAGGCCCGCATTCAAGGCTTTTCTAAAAATTTTGTTTTTTAAAAATCAAAGTATACATTGGGCTTCGTAAGTCAAATTTAAAATTCCAGTTTATTTCAGGACGCAAGGCCCAGTATTGTCTTGTCTATAAAGCCTGTATTCATATTTACCGTAATCAGTTGTTTCTAGATTTCTTATTTGTTCTTGTTTAGGATATTGCTGTCGTTTTTTGTCTTCAATTTCTGTTCGTTTGTAAACCCATCATCTGTGTATTCAAATCCATAAACATTTCCTGCACTCCTATTAGATTCAAACTCAGTTGTGTCTGCTAGGTCTTTTAGCTCTACTGCGTGCATTTAGGAGCTAGCTGCGCTTTTGATTCTGGCCCTCGAGACTTTCCCTTTTAATATTAAAATTATAATAAACAAATTGTTATATAAGCAATCAATAATAAACAATCTACAATAAACAAACGTATTGAACTGGGGGGTCAGTCCGTAAGCATAGCTTAGCGTGCTTAGATTTTTCTAACTGCTCTTTTATTTTTTTTAGCTCATCTTTGTCCCTTATTATATAATTTCACTTAAACATTCTTCAAAACTATCTTTATCCTTAGTGTAAAAAATACAACCGATTTTAACTGCGATCGAAAGTCTTTTAAGACAGCATTGAAATTTTTGAGTTAAGAGCCACACAGAAACAAAGGGCGTCGCGTCCACTAAAGGCTAGTTTTGACAGAGCTTTTCTTTTTTTAACAATGTCTTGTTCAGCCGAACAGTCATCATAATAAAAAAGGGTTTCTGTTCCCTCAAATAACCTATAGAAACGTTCTAAACAGTCGCTCAGTTTGTCGCTAGGATCAACTAAACCATAATTTCTCGTCTGTCCAAATAAACTTCCTTTCTTTGTAAGACTTGTTGTGCTTAATGGTTGTGCAGAATATAACAATGTGCTCGTAATGAAACCTGTACATTGTTTGAAACAAATCAAGTACGAAGACAGTTTTCCCACACCCAGTATCCCGCAGATAAGTGAACAGTGCGGATCTTTTGGCAGAAACTTCAAAATTATCCATCTTTTTTATTAGAATAGAATTTTTTCTTCTGCATTTTAAAAAGGGCCACGTATTTTAGCCTGTTTTCTTCAATGTTTAGCTGAGCATCACAAACCATAAAAACATGCATTTTTATTGGGTTCGTTTCCGTCTGCTTTCTTGTGAATATTTATTTTTAAAACCATTTTGCCCTACACTTTCTCCACTTCCAAACAATCTTTGTCAAATGTAGATCTAAAATCCAGCCACAGCCCATATTTAGTTATTAAGTAGTCTTCGAGTCTTAATCATAAAGGCGAAGTTTTTTACATACGCGATCAACTGTAGGATCCCTTTGCCTACCTCCAGCGAACAACTTTCTTATTTCAAAAAAGTTTTGGTGAGGAAAAAAGCCCACGACCCGAATACAACTGATCAGATTGCCATTTATTGCACAGTCAACCTTCTCAATTTGGATTATAAACGCTTCTGATTCTCTATGAAAAGGAGTTGTGTCTTCAGTAAACAAGAACAAAATTCCTTTTAAAGACTTCAGAGACTGTTTTAAAGATGTATGTTCCAAAAGAGTGTCTCGCTATGTTTCTTTTTTCTGTAGTGAGTGCAGAACTCTTTCATAATAAATAACTGTTTTATTTTTATACTGGGTTAAGATTGTTCTGGCCGTTCAGGGTTAGTAAACATCAAACTCAAGAGAAATTCGCTGACTGTGTATTTAGCTTCAGGGTCTTCAGACAGAACAACAGAATCACTAGGATTAAATTGTCAGGCTCGCTAAGATCGAACAAACAGGGAGGGCAGACAGACTTACAGACCTACAAACCAAAACCCCCCAACCAAATAACAGTCCAAAACCAGATAAAACAGTTCACACATGTATAATTTCATTCAAACCACGACACCGGGATCCATAACACTGAATATTCCACTTACTACCCACACAATCACTTTCTCCAACTCAAACATTCAACCACTTAACCCCACTCGCACACAGATTTCTAGTCACACCCCCCCCTGCACAACCAAACTAACACAAGGTCATGAAATTAATTAAAAACTAACCTTAATTCGGGTAAAAATCCCAATTTTGCCAGCCTGGTGCGATCCCAATCGCTACCGTGCAGTACAATCACACGACCGATAACACCTTGGCTATTGGCCCAAACAGGACCTGTGAATCCGAGACTTACTCAACAAATTCACTTACCGGCTCATACACAAGCCAGCAACCGGGGAATGAACCCCGACACAATGACAGACCAAACACCAATATAGAATGCCAGAACTACAATTTTGTAACACAGTGACAGACCAAACACCGATATAGAATGCAAAAAAAATACAACAATTCTGCAATGTTCACACACTTTCAAGATTAATTAAACCGGGTCACATTCCAACAACGGGGCACTTAAAGCACGCATGACCAATTAATAATCCAGAAAACTGGGTTGCTATGAAATACTCGCAGAGAATGGCCCAACCAATTTTGCCCAAAACATGTAAAAATGTTGATATAAAATGTTTCTTGCCACCACAAAAAAGACAATTTGTCTTGAAAACCTGTGCAGCCTCGACACACACAAGTATGACTAATTAGCCAACAACTAAACCAGCTATGCAATGATAAAATTACTAAATAAATTTAAAAAGTCACTAAGGATTTCTGCTAGTGTCCTTTCACACACTGGGTAGTCCACTCCACGACCGATGAACGACGGCTCATTTTTGATCCTGGAAATAATGTTCAATGCTGTTACCTCAAAACAGCCCCTATTTGTCGTCAACATTCACATGTACCACTCGGACTTTTCACAGCACCAGGAAGAGTAGCCCACGCTCTGTCACTCCCTCGCACAGGGATCCCGTCACCAGCCAAGGCAGGATTACAGGCACCAGCTAAGGCAGGATTACAGGGAGATATCTGTGGACACATACAGGCACATCCCCACTAAGAACCAAATCATGAATCCCATAGGCCCTACACATACTAGATTCATGTTCATCATGAGCACCACCCATGGGAGTCAAAGTCACTAAATGTGAATATTCTGTCCTTAACTAACTAACCCACTCCAATCACAAGATGCACCCAATGGTAACCTTATCCAAATGAAAACCAGCATTAGCACTTAGCTTTAGTCTAATTATTATCCATTTGTATAAAAGGAAAGAGATTTCCAGACAGACTATATACAGCTTACCCTTTTCAAAAGATCAGTGCCACACAGTAGTACACAATACTAAGTCAAACTTCAGTCCAACTTAAACACATAGCCCGGTCCGACTCTACGGCCACTATTAAGTACTTTCCTTAGATAGGGAGAACAACCTTAAAAAAACATGCATGGCTTCCCACACAATTCCCAATGTTAGGAACAAGGTCCAAACATATTAACTTTGGGAAAAAAAGAGATAAAAGAAGCAGATAGTTATGCCCAAAATAAATCTGTCAGTCACGGTCACGCCACTGCTGTAAACATCACTTACAACTTACAGTCTATTCCAAACCATGGGGCAAACCAACACACACCACATCACTACCCCAAAACACTTCCGGGCTGTCAATCTTTTTTTAAAGTTGATCTTTAGCTGAAATATCCAGCTGGCTTACTCCAACTGACTGAGCAATGCACATAAGGTTGACAAAAACATCATCATAAAGTTGACAACATATCATCATATACAACTTCAAACCAAAAAATTTCAAACAATGGGCTGTCTCCCCTGATTAACTTCCAGACAGGTGCCAACAGTAAATAGCAACCACACAAATACATATATAATTCCTGGTCTGGCATTAAGGCCTGCTAATAAAACTAACAGATCATACTGGAACCGACAGGTTCCAGTGGCTGAAATTACTGAAAGATCACACGAATAATGTACTCACACATGCACAAAACACCCTACATTGATCTTACATGCCCAAAATCATATCATCCAATATAACTACTCAATGCAACCATTACCACTGTTTATTACAACACCCCCAGCCCTTCCTGGCACTAAACGCAGGCCCTTGCCTGGCACCTCAGACAGCTTCCGGGCCCCCAGCTGCCCAAATCAAACCAATAAAGATAAGGATTTCCTTCTGATTCCCCCGTATCCTGGCTCAATCCAACCACAACCAGGTTCAGATGATAGGACTACTAAAATGTCTACACTGAATTATACCAAACGTACCTTGAACCAACACGTTCCCCCCCAACTCCAGCGCCACAGGCCACCCCCAGACCGGCACGTCTACAGCACCCAACCCCAGCAACCAAGTCTTCACCCACCAAGGTTTCAGGTACACAGGTTACAGTTCAACAAGGAAAGCAGCAACCATGTCTTCATCCCACCAGGGTCTCGGGAACACCCGGGGTTACAGTTTTAACACAACTGCAGCAACCACGTCTTCACAAATTTACGTAACGACAGTCCTTCTACTGTACCTCCAACAGCGAGAAGAATACAATTACACAGAAACACAGAATCAGTCCCCTCTAACTCAAGGGAGCTCCGCTAATCCTTAAACCCGAACCCTGAACACAAGGTTCCTAAAAATGGGGTTCACCAGGACTCTCAACATAGAATCAACACAACAACGTCAGAGACTTCCACTCTGAAAACAGCTGCAAATAACACTGAGCGACAGTTCACCTAACCCCAGCCTGCTTTACAGTCAACTTGGGGTGATTGGATAATTCAACGTAAGGTTAACTAGATTGGGCAACTCACAGTGAGGATGATGCATGACCCAATTTCCCCCCTTCCACGGACAAAAACACTAAAAAGTTCAAGATACCTCCTAAACCCCCCTCCCAAGCTGTGCTGTCACACAGATATCCACTGACGCACACACACGCATGCGAAAGTGAGCGGAAATGTTCGCCGGGTCACCCTAGCACATATAGAAGAAATATTGACTCTGATGCGACCCACGCAAGATACACGACATGGACATGATCAGTCCGCACATGCACAAGTTCAAACATGAGCCGCCTCCACTAGATCTATCTGTAACATACATGTACAGGCTCAAGTAGCAATGTCAGTGACCCTGACATACCCCCCTTCCAAGATTGAACTCTACGTTCAATTAACGACAGGTAGACAAATGCTTTCCAACCACAGTATGCAGTAACACATACTCTCAGATACCCTCCAATTTAACCCACCTACTGAGGTAGTCAGCTGCACCATTCTGATCACCAGGGATAGCCTCAACCTTGAAATGGTAGGGGGTGCAGCTGAGTGCCCACCATGTAACCCTTCCACTAGTCGACTTGACCCGCTCGAGATACTGCAAGGGAGAGGGGATCCACCTTATCACAAACTTTGTACCGTACAGGTACTGCGCAAACTTATTTACTCCCCACACCAGTGCTAACACCCTTCTCGACTGTGGGTTTTCTCTCAGCAGGCAAGAGCTTCTTGCTAGCACAAGCCAGTGGGTGTAGCACACCCTCCTGTTCCTGGAGTAGAATGGCTCCGAAACCCTGTCTCAAACGCATCCGTTCGCAGAACGAACTTGCCGTCAGGCACTGGTAAACCTGCACACAGGCGGTGCACAGAACTTCTCCTTGAGACTCTCAAAAAGCTTCCTGGCATTCCGGTGTCCAGTGAACTTCCTTGGTTCCCACCCTTGGTCAGGTTGGTCAGAGGCAGAGCAATATCGGAGAACTGAGGGATGTATCGGCCCGGGAGTAGCCTACCAGGCCCAAAAAACTCGGACCTGCTTCTTGGTTTCAGGTCTGGATACTTCCCGGATCTTAGCCATCTTGTCCTCCGTAGGCCAGATCTTCCCTCCCCATCTCGCTTGAGACGTAACTCCTCTTCCCTGGCCTCCTGCTCTCTTTCCTGCCGGGCCACCTCGTCCAGGCGTCGGCCTACAAAGTCCGCTAACTTCCCTCCCTGTAACCCCATGCTTTGACCTAACCGAACATATTTGTCGGCCAAGGTGTCCAGCTGTTGCTCTGCCATAACCTCCTTCACTAACCTACCTGCATGCTCCTTAACTACCGGAGACGTTGCCGCAGGAGTTTGACTTCCTGAGCCCTTGGCCAGTTGTGAACGCAACTTACGGTCACTCGGGGTGTGCGACATACTGAACTGACTAAGACTAGCTAACCATTCCTGCGTGCTTGAACCAGACATACAAAGTTGGATATACACTATATTATGGTTTTTAGGATCTGCAACCCCGGTACCAAATAGTAACTGGTACTGAACTAAACCGATATAATCAACATGCCAAAGATACCACACACATGGCCGCTCATATAACCCATCACATGATGTGGAGTCACAATACATCAAAAGTCCACCCTTCCATAGGAAACTAACTCGCAAGATCCCGCAACACCGAAAACAAAACCGCACCCACGCTGGACTGTCAAAATACCATAAGACTGGCCCTCTGCCAACAGCTGACTACAATGTCAAATCCAAACAACTGATCAACCAAACTAGCCCCCTCTGGCCAGCCACCAACCATCTGGTCGACACCAATTAACCACAACGAATTGGCATAAAATGAAATAGCTATAGTTTCCCACAACAAATGGCAGACAACAAAATAACTATAGTTTTCTACACCAAATGGCAAAAAAATAAAATAATTAGAGTTATTTACACTATTGTGACCCATGACAAAACAGACATACAGACAAAGCACATCACTTCCACACACTAACAACGGCAATTAGCAGTCTTACACGCCTGAGTGCTCGTTGTCTATGCCTCCACCCTTACTAGGCACACACCCTCCAACCACCCACTGACTACTCTGAGTTCCTAATGTTACACTCAGAGTGAGTCTGATGCTTGCCTGAAGTTCCTCTAACAACCTCCCTGCTAACCAACCCTTCCTTATAACTAATTAACTCCTACTTGCCCCCTAATTGTACCCCGCATCTCCACCATATGTCAGGCTCGCTAAGACCTGAACTAACTAGGGAGGGCAGACAGACTTACAGACCTACAATACCTAACGCCCCAACTCAAATAAGCAGTCCAAAACCAGATGAACAGTTCACACATGTATAATTTCATTCAAACCACGACACCGGGGTCCATAACACTGAATATTCCACTTACTACCCACACAATCACTTTCTCTCAAACTCAAACATTCAACCACTTAACCCCACTCGCACACAGATTTCTAGTCACACCCCCCCCCCTGCACAACCAAACTAACACAAGGTCATGAAATTAATTAACAACTAACCTTAATTCGGGTCAAATCCCAATGTGCCCAGCCTGGTGCGATGCATCGCTACCGTGCAATACAACTCACACGACCGATAACACCTTGGCTATTGGCCCAACAGGACACTGTGAATCCGAGACTTACTCAACAAATTCACTTACCGGCTCATACACAAGCCAGCAACCAGGGAATGAACTCCGACACAATGACAGACCAAACACCAATATAGAATGCCAGAACTACAATTTTGTAACACAGTGACAGACCAATCACCGATATAGAATGCACAAAAATACAACAATTCTGCAATGTTCACACACTTTCAAGATTAATTAAACGGGTCACATTCCAACAACTGGCACTTAAAGCATGCATGACCAATTAATAATCCAGTAACTGGGTTGCTATGAAATACTCGCAGAGAATGGCCCAACCAAGTTGTCAACATGTAAAAATGTTGAATATAAATGTTTCTTGCCACCACACAAAAGACAATTTGTCTTGAAAACCTGTGCAGCCTGCGACACACACAAGTAATGACTAATTAGCCAACAACTAAACCAGCTATGCAATGATAATATTACTAAATAAATTTAAAGTCACTAAGGATTTCTGCTAGTGTCTTTCACACACTGGGTAGTCCACTCCACGACCGATGAACGATGGCTCATTTCCTTGATCCTGGAAATAATGTTCAATGCTGTTACCTCAAAACAGCCCCTGTTTGTCGTCAATATTCACATGTACCACTCGGACTGTCACAGCACCAGGAAGAGTAGCCCACGCTCTGTCACTCCTCGCACAGGGATCCCATCACCAGCCAAGGCAGGATTACAGGCACCAGCTAAGGCAGGATTACAGGGAGATATCTGTGGACACATACAGGCACATCCCCACTAAGAACCTATCATGAATCCCATAGTGCCCTACACATACTAGATTCATGTTCATCATGAGCACCACCCATGGGAGTCAAAGTCACTACTGTGAAAAATTCTGTCTCTTAACTAACTAACCTACTCCAATCACAAGATGCACCCAATGGTAACCTTATCCAAATGAAAACCAGCATTAGCACTTAGCTTTAGTCTAATTATTATCCATTTGTATAAAAGGAAAGAGATTTCCAGACAGACTATATACAGCTTACTTTATAAAACATCAGTGCTACACAGTAGTACACAATCTAAGTCAAACTTCAGTCCAACTTAAACACATAGCCCGGTCCGACTCCACGGCCACTATTAAGTACTTTCCTTAGATAGCAGAACAACCTTAAAAAACCCATGCATGGCTTTCCACACAATTCCCAATGTTAGGAACAAGGTCCAAACATATGTAACTTGGAAAACAAGAGATAAAAGATGCAGATAGTTATTGCCCAAAATAAATCTGTCGGTCACGGTCACTGCCACTGCTGTAAACATCACTTACAACTTACAGTCTATGTCCAAACCATGGGGCAACCACACACACACCACATCACAACCCCAAAACACTTCCGGGGTGTCAATCTTTGTTAAAGTTGATCTTTAGCTGAAATATCCAGCTGGCTTTACTCCAACTGACTGAGCAATGCACATTTAAAGGGTTTACAAACACATCATCATAAAGTTGACAACATATCATCATATACAACTTCAAACCAACAATTTCAAACAATGGGCTGTCTCCCCTGATTAACTTCCAGACGGTGCCAACAGTACTAGCAACCACACAAATACATATATAATTCCTGGTCTGGGATTAAGGCCTGCTAATAAAACTAACAGATCATACTGAAACCGACAGGGTTTCCCGTGGCTGAAATTACTGAAAGATCACACGAATGAATGTACTCACACATGCACAAAACACCCTACATTGATCTTACATGCCCAAAATCATATCATCCAATATAACTACTCAACGCAACCATTAAAACTGTTTAATTACAACACCCCTAGCCCTTCCTGGCACTAACGCAGCCCCTTGCCTGGCACCTCAGACAGCTTCCGGCCTCCAGCTGCCCAAATCAAACCAATAAAGATAAGGATTCCTTCTGAGTTCCCCCGTATCCTGGCTCAATCCAACCACAACCAGTTCAGATGATAGGACTACTAAAAAGTCTACACTGAATTATACCAAACGTACCTTGAACCAACACGTGTCCCGGCCCAACTCCAGCGCACCAAGGCCACCCCCAGACCGGCACGTCTACAGCACCCAACCACAGCAACCAGTCTTCACCCACCAAGGTTCAGGTACACAGGTTACAGTTCAACAAGAAAGCAGCAACCAAGTCTTCATCCCACCAGGGGCTCGGGAACACCGGTTACAGTTCAACACAACTGCAGCAACCACGTCTTCACAAATTACAGTAAAAGACAGTCCTTCTACTGTACCTCCAACAGCGAGAAGAATACAATTACACAGAAACACAGAATCAGTCCCCTCTAGACTCAAGGGAGCTCCGCTAATCCTTAAGCCCGAACCCTGAACACAAGGTTCCTAAAAATGGATTCACCAGGACTCTCAACATAGAATCAACACACACAACGTCAGAGACTTCCACTCTGAAAACAGCTGCAAAATAACACTGAGCGACAGTTCACCTAACCCCCAGCCTGCTTTACAGTCAACTTGGCTGTGATTGGATAATTCAACGTAAGGTTAACTATGAAATTTGGGGAACTCACAGTGAGGATGATGCAATGACCCAATTTCCCCACTTCCACGGACAAAACACTAAAAAGTTCAAGATACCTCCCTACCCTCTCCCAAGCTGTGCCGTCACACAGATATCCACTGACGCACACACACGCATGCGACGTGAGCGGAAATGTTCCGCCGGGTCACCCTAGCACATATAGAAGAAATATTGACTCTGATGCGACCCCACGCAAGATACACTGACATGGAACATGATCAGTCCGCACATGCACAAGTTCAAACATGAGCCGCCTCCACTAGATCTATCTGTAACATACATGTACGGGCTCAAGTAGCAATGTCAGTGACCCTGACATACCCCCCTTTCAAGATTGAACTCTACGTTCAATTAACGACAGGTAGACAAATGCTTTCCAACCACAGTATGCTAGTAACACATACTCTCAGATACCCTCCAATTCAACCCAGCCTACTGAGGGAGTCAGCTGCACCATTCTGATCACCAGGGGTAGCCTCAACCTTGAACTGGTAGGGCTGCAGCTGTAGTGCCCACCATGTAAACCCTTCCACTAGTCGACTTGACCCGCTCGAGATACTGCAAGGGAGAGTGATCCACCTGTATCACAAACTTTGTACCGTACAGGTACTGCGCAAACTTATTCACTCCCCACACCAGTGCTAGGCACTCCTTCTCGACTGTGGGGTAGTTTTCTCTCAGCAGGCAAGAGCTTCTTGCTAGCACATGCCAGTGGGTGTAGCACACCCCTCCTGTTCCTGGAGTAGAATGGCTCCGATCCCTGTCTCAGACGCATCCGTTCGCAGAACGAACTTGCCGTCAGCACTGGTAGCCTGCACACAGGCGGTGCACAGAACTTCTCCTTGAGACTCTCAAACGCTTCCTGGCATTCCGGTGTCCAGTGAACTTTCCTTGGTTCTCCACCCTTGGTCAGGTTGGTCAGAGGCAGAGCAATATCGGAGAACTGAGGGATGTATCGGCGGTAGTAGCCTACCAGGCCCAAAAAACTACGGACCTGCTTCTTGGTTTCAGGTCTGGATGCTTCCCGGATCTTAGCCATCTTGTCCTCCGTAGGCCAGATCTTCCCTCCGCATCTCGCTTGAGACGTAACTCCTCTTCCCTGGCCTCCTGCTCTCTTTCCTGCCGGGCCACCTCGTCCAGGCGTCGGCCTACAAAGTCCGCTAACTTCCCTCCCTGTAACCCCATGCTTTGACCTAACCGAACATATTTGTCGGCCAAGGTGTCTAGCTGTTGCTCGCCATAACCTCCTTCACTAACCTACCTGCATGCTCCTTAACTACCGGAGACGTTGCCGCAGGAGTTTGACTTCCTGAGCCCTTGGCCAGTTGTGAACGCAACTTACGGTCACTCGGGGTGTGCGACATACTGAACTGACTAAGACTAGCTAACCATTCCTGCGTGCTTGAACCAGACATACAAAGTTGGATATACACTATATTATGGTTTTTAGGATCTGCAACCCCGGTACCTATAGTAACTGGTACTGAACTAAACCGATATAATCAACATGCCAAAGATACCACACACATGGCCGCTCATATAACCCATCACATGATGTGGAGTCACAATACATCAAAAGTCCACCCTTCCATAGGAAACTAACTCGCAAGATCCCGCAACACCGAAAACAAACCGCACCCACGCTGGACTGTCAAAATACCATAAGACTGGCCCTCTTGCCTACACAGCTGACTACAATGTCAAATCCAAACAACTGATCAACCAAACTAGCCCCCTCTGGCCAGCCACCAACCATCTGGTCGACACCAATTAACCACAACGAATTGGCATAAAATGAAATAGCTATAGTTTCCCACAACAAATGGCAGACAACAAAATAACTATAGTTTTCTCACACCAAATGGCAGAAAATAAAATAATTAGAGTTATTTACACTATGTGACCCCATGACAAAACAGACATTACAGACAAAGCACATCACTTCCACACACTAACAACGGCAATTAGCAGGTCTTACACGCCTGAGTGCTCGTTGTCTATGCCCCACCCTACTAGGCACACACCCTCCAACCACCCACTGACTACTCTGAGTTCCTAATGTTTACACTCAGAGTGAGTCATGTATGCTTGCCTGAAGTTCCTCTAACAACCTCCCTGCTAACCAACCCTTCCTTATAACTATTAACTCCTACTTGCCCCCTAATTGTACCCCGCATCTCCACCATATGTCAGGCTCGCTAAGACCTGAACTAACTAGGGAGGGGCAGACAGACTTACAGACCTACAATACCTAACGCCCCAACTCAAATAAGCAGTCCAAAACCAGATGAACAGTTCACACATGTATAATTTCATTCAAACCACGACACCGGGGTCCATAACACTGATATTCCACTTACTACCCACACAATCACTTTCTCTCAAACTCAAACATTCAACCACTTAACCCCACTCGCACACAGATTTCTAGTCACACCCCCCCCCCTGCACAACCAAACTAACACAAGGTCATGAAATTAATTAACAACTAACCTTAATTCGGGTCAAATCCCAATGTGCCCAGCCTGGTGCGATGCATCGCTACGTGCAATACAACTCACACGACCGATAACACCTTGGCTATTGGCCCAACAGGACACTGTGAATCCGAGACTTACTCAACAAATTCACTTACCGGCTCATACACAAGCCAGCAACCAGGGAATGAACTCCGACACATGACAGACCAAACACCAATATAGAATGCCAGAACTACAATTTTGTAACACAGTGACAGACCAATCACCGATATAGAATGCACAAAAATACAACAATTCTGCAATGTTCACACACTTTCAAGATTAATTAAACCGGGTCACATTCCAACAACTGGGCACTTAAAGCACGCATGACCAATTAATAATCCAGTAACTGGGTTGCTAGAAATACTCGCAGAGAATGGCCCAACCAAGTTGTCCAACATGTAAAAATGTTGATATAAATGTTTCTTGCCACCACACAAAAGACAATTTGTCTGAAAACCTGGTGCAGCCTGCGACACACACAAGTAATGACTAATTAGCCAACAACTAAACCAGCTATGCAATGATAATATTACTAAATAAATTTAAAGTCACTAAGGATTTCTGCTAGTGTCTTTCACACACTGGGTAGTCCCTCCACGACCGATGAACGATGGCTCATTTCCTTGATCCTGGAAATAATGTTCAATGCTGTTACCTCAAAACAGCCCCTGTTTGTCGTCAATATTCAATGTACCACTCGGACTGTCACAGCACCAGGAAGAGTAGCCCACGCTCTGTCACTCCTCGCACAGGGATCCCATCACCAGCCAAGGCAGGATTACAGGCACCAGCTAAGGCAGGATTACAGGGAGATATCTGTGGACACATAGGCACATCCCCACTAAGAACCTATCATGAATCCCATAGTGCCCTACACATACTAGATTCATGTTCATCATGAGCACCACCCATGGAGTCAAAGTCACTACTGTGAATATTCTGTCTCTTAACTAACTAACCTACTCCAATCACAAGATGCACCCAATGTAACCTTATCCAAATGAAACCAGCATTAGCACTTAGCTTTAGTCTAATTATTATCCATTTGTATAAAAGGAAAGAGATTTCCAGACAGACTAATACAGCTTACTTTATAAAACATCAGTGCTACACAGTAGTACACAATCTAAGTCAAACTTCAGTCCAACTTAAACACATAGCCCGGTCCCGACTCCACGGCCCACTATTAAGTACTTTCCTTAGATAGCGAACAACCTTAAAAAAACCCATGCATGGCTTTCCACACAATTCCCAATGTAGGAACAAGGTCCAAACATATGTAACTTGGAAAACAAGAGATAAAAGATGCAGATAGTTATTGCCCAAAAAAATCTGTCGGTCACGGTCACTGCCACTGCTGTAAACATCACTTACAACTTACAGTCTATGTCCAAACCATGGGCAACCACACACACACCACATCACTACCCCAAAACACTTCCGGGCTGTCAATCTTTGTTAAAGTTGATCTTTAGCTGAAATATCCAGCTGGCTTACTCCAACTGACTGAGCAATGCACATAAGGTTGACAAACACATCATCATAAAGTTGACAACATATCATCATATACAACTTCAAACCAACAATTTCAAACAATGGGCTGTCTCCCCTGATTACTTCCAGACAGGTGCCAACAGTACTAGCAACCACACACAAATACATATATAATTCCGGTCTGGCATTAAGGCCTGCTAATAAAACTAACAGATCATACTGAAAACCGACAGGTTCCAGTGGCTGAAATTACTGAAAGATCACAACGAATGAATGTACTCACACATGCACAAAACACCCTACATTTATCTTACATGCCCAAAATCATATCATCCAATATAACTACTCAACGCAACCATTACACTGTTTAATTACAACACCCCTAGCCCTTCCTGGCACTAACGCAGCCCCTTGCCTGGCAACCTCAGACAGCTTCCGGCCTCCAGCTGCCCAAATCAACCAATAAAGATAAGGATTTCCTTCTGAGTTCCCCCGTATCCTGGCTCAATCCAACCACAACCAGGTTCAGATGATAGGATTACTAAAATGTCTACACTGAATTATCCAAACGTACCTTGAAACCAACACGTGTCCGCCCAACTCGAGATGGGTTGTCCAGCGCCACCAAGGCCACCCCCAGACCGGCACGTCTACAGCACCCAACCACAGCAACCAAGTCTTCACCCACCAAGGTTTCAGGTACACAGGTTACAGTTCAACAAGAAAGCAGCAACCAAGTCTTCATCCACCAGGGTCTCGGGAACACCGGTTACAGTTCAACACACTGCAGCAACCACGTCTTCACAAATTACAGTAACAACAGTCCTTCTACTGCACCTCCAACAGGAGAAGAATACAATTACACAGAAACACAGAATCAGTCCCCTCTAGACTCAAGGCAGCTCTGCTAATCCTTAAGCCCGAAGCCTGAACACAAGGTTCCTAAAAAAGGATTCACCAAGACTCTCAACATAGAATCAACACATACAACGTCAGAGACTTCCACTCTGAAAACAGCTGAGCGACAGTTCACCTAACCCCCAGCTGCTTTACAGTCAACTTGGCTGTGATTGGATAATTCAACGTAAGGTTAACATGATTGGGCAACTCACAGAGTGGATGATGCATGACCCAATTTCCCCACTTCCACGGACAAAACACTAAAAAGTTCAAGATACCTCCCTACCCTCTCCCAAGCTGTGCTGTCACACAGATATCCACTGACGCACACCACGCTGCGACGTGAGCGGAAATGTATCGCCGGCTCACCCTAGCACATATAGAAGAAATATTGACTCTGATGCGACCCACGCAAGATACACTGACATGGAACATGATCAGTCCACACATGCACAAGTTCAAACAGAGCCGCCTCCACTAGATCTATCTGTAACATACATGTACGGCTCAAGTAGCAATGTCAGTGACCCTGACATAAATGTCAGTTCAGAAGTAAGTTTTTCTTTTAGTGCACCTTGGTAATATGGCATATGCGTCTTTAACAGTTCAAAATCTAGAGGGATGCAGAATCTGTTGCCAAATGCTTCTGCTACTGCCTCATCTTAACATCATCCTTTGCATCCTCCGCTTAAGCCTGTGCTTGAGGCCGTTTGGGCCTTGTATTCCCTGATAAACTTTCTCTTTTCTTTCTTTTTTAGGCAGCCATAGATCAGAATAGAGGGCAAAAATGTCTGCCTCGCTTAGTACAAAGACTCTCTGCCCTCCAGTTTGATTGCTATATGGTTAACGATGCCCTGCCCAAATTAGCAACAACATAGCATTAGGATCTGTCGATGTAATATTTATTTGAATGATAGTTTAGCATGCCTGGCATTATAACATCGCCAGCGCCAAGATCGGGAACTTGACTATTAAAGCTGGTCCAGGCTGAACTGTTGATGGAGTATTTACACTAATTACAATCTGCCTTATGCCTTTTACGCCATGGGGTTCCTTCTCTTTTCTGTATGGATCGAGGTCACAACCGTATGAGTTCATTTTTTAAAACAAAAAAGAATATAAATAAAAAATATGTCTGAAGATCATGACGCAATTGATCCTATTGAAGAAGAAGAAGAAGAAGAAACATGAATTAAGTCCTTCATTGCAAGAAGAAATTGAAAGAGCAGAAGCAGGATCTTCAATCCCTTCATTAGAAGAAGGAGTAGAAACACCCCCTTCAGTTTAGCGCACTCGTGCAGAACTATTAACAAATAAAATTAACTCATTCTACATAAGCTTAGACTAGAACCGCCAGAAGGCCATAGTCCTTTTGATTTTAAGATGGATAAAAGCAACCATCTGTATATAAGAACTAGCAGAGGAAATTTTGTAAGAGTTACTACAAACCCAGACCCAACTAGTTTTTAAAACTAAACACAATTTATTCCTGTTGCCGACCAAAAGCGATTAAACATTTTAAGTCTGAGCCTGTTAGTTTTTTACAGAACTTGAGGCGGAGGTTGCTAACACGAACTGAAATAGAAATGACATCTTTTCAGGATTTAGGCCCAAGAACAGATGAAGCAATAGCAGAAATGGAGACGAGTTTTAATGAGGAAACAGTCCAGAAAACATTAGAAACAATTGACGATTCTCCATTGCCTATGCGTGACTCCTGGCTCTTAATGAACGTCTAAAGTCAATAGGGGCGAACTAGAAAACAATTTAGCAAAACTTGGTGATCTGGATAGAGAGATAGAAGAAGAAAAAATAAACTGGCTGATGCAGACGATAACAATTTAGGGTCAGAAGAAAAGGCTAATAATACAAGAGAAAATACAAGAATTAAAGGAATTAAGAAAAATTAGGTTAGAAACGCTGTCTGATAACAGAGAAGAGCTAGCAGCGCAAACAAGCAGAATCAGAGAAACTATAAACAAAATACTTTATGAAAACACTACGCTAGCTGAAAGAATAAGGACTCTGTTCAGGAACAGGGGATTACAATAGTTAGTATATTAACGGCTGTTGGGTTTGCTATCTCCACACTCGTTTATGCTTTAACAGGCGGTTCGCCAACAGGACCAGTAGCGCCTCCAACGCCTCAGCCTGGTAAAAGTTGGATTAGAAAACAATTACATCATCTAGCAAACCTATTAAAGAAGTTAGCTGCCAAAGCGCTTGATGCTCTGCCTGGCATAATAGGCAGTGTTGTTAGATGGGTTTTGTCTACTATAGGCAAAGTTGCTGGTTATATGGCTGACCATCTGTGGACGTTAGGAGTGCTAGCTGCTGGATTAATTGTTAGTGAAATAAAGTATGGCTAATCCAGTAAAAGTTAAAAATACAACAAGGGCTGTCTTTTCGCTAGTGTGGCTGTCAGTGCGAGGCAGATCAACAGGTGGCGTGCTTTCTGGTTGTGGGCTGCTTATAACTGGATCGCTTTCTTCAGGGCTAGGTACTTTTTTTAAAATGGATGGAGCAGGTCTTGTGTTTAAGCCTTGATTGTGCCCTAAGTTTTGGTCGTCTCCAGCTATGAGGATTTCGTTATTATAATTCTGTATCATGCCAATATGTAGTCTAAGGTCAGAGGGTAGCATGTATAATCCATGGCCTACAACAAAGTCAACCTTTGACCTAGCATGTGCAAGAACGTCTTGATACCTTTGTATGCTGGCAGGCAAATCAACAGCAGAGTTAATAGCATCTTCTAAATTGGCTAGAAATTGTTTTCTAGCATCAAAGCTGTAGATTGATCTACTATGCTAGACTTGGTCTGTGCTTGTGCTCCTAATAGGCACCAAACGTATGTCCGTATGGAGTCATTAAGTCTTTGCACTCCTGGCATTGTTAGACCTTCATTTTCATCTAAGATAAATGTTGCCCAAGCATTAGGATGTTTTTGTTCTAATGGATCCCAATCGAACTTGTTTGGTTGAAAAGAGGTGTGACCAGGCCAGTAGTCATAATTATATTCTCTACGTTCGCCCCACAAATACAATGTGCCTAACCCATGATTGCGGTCTAACTTTTGTCTAAAATCAGTTGAAGGATTAATGTTAAATTCATTGCAGATTCTTTCATATGCATTAGTGTCCATTGGGTTTTAAATGGATTAAACGCGTTGTCGCTTGGAAGGGGCACTTGTAGTTCAGTTAGTATTCGTCTGAAACTGGTAATAAACATGAAAGTTATATACTGACCTTACTAAAAGGTTAGGATGGTTTAAATGGTTTGCATATGAAACACCGCAGCCTGTGGTTGCGCAGTAAATGGCAAAATTTAACTGATTCTGGAAAAAAAGCCATAGGGCGGGATGACCATGCTGATGGCACTCTGTCACACTGTCACTTTTGCACACATGCATTCATGACAGCATTTACTCCATACGCACATGCAATCCTTCCAATCAACCAAAAGGCGCACTACCGAATGTTGTTTCTTCTCCCCCTCTCCTTCGGGAATAACACTTTACTAAATCACATCAAACAATTTATAAACAGATTTTATACATGTATCTCTCTTTCCACCGAGAGATAAACTAATTAATTCAAGATTCTATAAATTCATGGCCTTCACATTACAATAGCCCAAATCCAGACCAGGAGAATAAATAACTCCTGAAATCATTGATGCCATGCCTGCATCAGATATAAGACTCCATACTGTCATGATTCCCTGTCTCTCTCAGACATCGTATCGCCCCTTGATTTCTCCCGTCACTGGAGATAAGATTTCCGACTCCTCTCCCTCGACTTCTCCTGTCACTGGAGAGATGATGAGTTCCAACTCCTCTCCCTCGACTTCTCCTGTCACTGGAGAGATGACGAGTTCCAACTCCTCTCCCTGGAGTCTTTAATTGCCGGGGCTGAACTACCGGTGTGTTCCCCACACCATGGCCATCTTTAACCACCTCACGGGGTGAAAGGTGAAGGGTGAAGGGCGAAGGGTGAAGGGCTGAAACACGAATAAGGTTTGTGTAAGTAACCTGCTTCCCAATTTAATTATGAATTCTTTCTTTCTCTTTTCTTTAGGCAAATGAAACAAACTGCGGCGTTACTGAAACACGACAAAAAAGCAGAAGAGCACACAAAACAAAGTGTGAAGTAACGACGATTTATTGCACGACACAAAACAGGACAAGAAATTTTCGGCAAAATGCCTTCCTCAGCGACAAACAAAAAAAATGTACAGACATAAACATGCACAATACTCCCCTTGTGAAGTCAAAGTGGTGAGTGATTCTTGTCCTGTTTTGTGTCGTGCAATAAATCGTCGTTACTTCACACTTTGTTTTGTGTGCTCTTCTGCTTTTTTGTCGTCTTTTCTTTAGGTTTTCCCCTGTAGCTTTCCCCAACTATCTTGGCTCACCTGGTAATGACTGGTCAGCAGTGAGGACCAGCGTCCTGACAGGTTCGAGTCTCTAGGCCATCAGAGAACAGGGAAATGCCGCTTCTAACTCACTTGCTCCTCCACCAAGTTTTTGGGCGAAAGTGGCCTAAAAGCCGCCTTTCCCTGTTCTCTGACAAGTAAGACTTCAATAACCAAAAAATAACGATTATCTACAAACAGACATAACTGTGTAGGGTTATCCGTTTTTAATACTAATTTACAAAACTTACTTGTCTTTTAAAACTAAGTTATATTTTTGACATAAAATCCGCACACTTATTCTGACTAATTTCTACCTACAAAACTATGTGTAACAGACAGGCTGACGCGAGGCTGAAACCTGATCGCTTAATTTACGGCTGGCGCAGACGAGCGACCTTCGTTCACACAGCGCACGGCCCGCTTACAAACTGCGGACCAAAAAAATCAATAAAGCACCCCTGGCGGGCGCGTTAGCGAATGTTCTAGACTGTCACGTGTTACTCCCACTTCGTGGCCGCCACGTCAGCAAGACTGGTTTTGCCATTGTTTACCGGACTACTTCACATGAAGGTTGTGTTTGACTGTGCTTCGGTGTGGACCATTGTGTTTTAGTTGTGTTTTATTTTAAAATGGCTAACATGTTTACTAAAGAACAAACTCTTGCTATTCGAGGCCATAAGTTTTACTTTAACTGCATGTTAGAGTATTTGTTGAAAAGAATTAGGTGAAGCATAACTTTGGAAATGAACGACTATCTTAAAGGTTTGTTGGTTTAAGGAAATGAAAACGTTGAAGGCAATATTGTTGGCCAAGATATAGACAATTTCGATACGTTTTTGACTATCGATGAGAGGGCTCCTTATCTAAGAAATGGCGCTGCATTGTTGAAAGTTGGCCGAGCCTTTAATTGCTAGTTGACGGCCTCCCTAAGGACTTTGCACTATCCGATTACTTACTACGTGGCCGGACATGACGATTTTCGGATCACGCGATGGGCTGATGTCACGGCCGGCCAATCACAAGACTAGATAGAATCAGCTGATTAGTAGTGACGACATTTCCGCCCAGCACTTGTGTTGTTCATTTCTCCTGGTGCGGTGGTGGTGTGAAGACGGTGCTTTTTGCGAGAGAAGTGTTTGCATATGGCACAAAAATTAGCTGCAGTTTCAGAAGACGTGTGGTTTCTGAGTTAGAAAAGTTCTTGAATCACAAATACCTTTTTCAACAACTTTATAGATTAAATTTATTTGGGTGTGGAAAACATGGAATCAGCTACAACTTTCCAACAAGCTCAAAATCTCCCATTACCACCGCCAACACCAACGGAATTGTGGACTGAAGAAGAAATGTTTCAAGGTTTTATGCTTTTGGGCCTTCACTTTCGTTTCATTTTTAGCAAGCTGAATGAAATTAAAACGAGATCCGCACATAACAATGACAAGCGAGCTCCAGCAACCCCAGTAATCGTTAACGGCGGAAGGCAACTGCTAAGCACAGCCTAAAATAGGACCGTTCACGCGGGGGTGAACGGTGGCCTACTTGCTGGACTCCTGCCCCAGAAAGCCCCGAACAGTTTTCAAAAAATAGTTCTTACCTCACCTGCTTTGACGTCATGCTTCGCCGTTCACGCGCGTGAACGGTGGCCTACTTGCTGGACTCCTGCCCCACAAAGCCCGGACAGTTTTCTAAAAATAGTTCTTACCTCACCTGCTTTGACGTCATGCTTCGCCGTTCACGCGCGTGAACGGTGGCCTACTTGCTGGACTCCTGCCCCGTGCCTTTTGCTGTTGTGGTTGGCTGCTTCAACGTCCTGCTTCTACGTCCTGTTACAAACTTTTAGGCTGCCTTTTTAGGCGGCCGCCGGGTGTACTTTATACAATTGTCTTGTTTTATTCAATCAGGCTTTTGTTAAATGCACTTGGTGGCTGCTTTGAACTTGCAACAAAAGAGCCAATGCATCACAAAAACGCAAGCACTGTCTTGCACCAAGTGGTGTTACACATGACAAATAATAAAGCTCTGTGTACACCACACACACTCCCACCCCCAAGTCACCCCAAGTTCTTAATTAAGTTTTTAATTAAGTCACCCCAAGTTCTTAATTAAGTTTTAATTTAAGTTACTTCAAGTTCTTAATAAGTTCTTGATTAAGTTTTTAATTAAGTTCTTGATTAAGTTACCTCAAGATTGAAATTAAGTCGTCCTTTAAGTACAACCAATTTTCTTATTCAAGTTATCTTATAATTATCAAAAAAAATACAATCTATGTTTTTATCTTAAATAGAAAATGTCTAATATAGTACACACACGCCTCAAAAAAACGCGTCATCGCTGAGAATATCTTGCTCGGCGTTCTTGCACGAGATCGGTCAGCATAGATCTTAATGAAGTTCTTACATCCTAAGCAACCGCATTGATTAAAATTTCTGGTCTATGGAAATGTCTTTTATAGACTCCATGTCTTTATTTATTGACTTCATCATTTTATAATACGCCATGATCTATTTTTATTAAAAAAATTTAAAATTAAGTTCTTAAAAATTTATTCCATCTGAAATGGATCAAAATGATCTTTTGTTGTTGACGGTTCTGGCGTGCTGTTGTCTTCTGTATTTAGCGGTTCAGATTTTTTTGATTGCTTTTGTTTCTGCTGCCATTGTGTATATATTTTATAACCGTAAATAACTGCCCCCACAGCAGCAAGGGCGCCAAAAATGGCAACAGTTTTAAGTTCAATATACCATGAAGACTTTGGTGCTGTAGGCCTTGAATCACATGGAGTTTTTATAGCTGGCATTGAATAAAACTTGTTCTGGCGTTGGCGGTGTTATGTTTTCATTATGAGTTATATTCTGTAACATTAATTTTTTTTGTCTGTTCCACTCTGCTAATTTTCTTCCTGCTTTAACACGCCAGGATGAGGATGCTTTTCACTGGTCTCCACCAGATTCAGTGTTTTCTGCTGATTTTCTGGCTTGGTTACTTTCTCCCTGATTCAGTGTTTTCTGATTCTGCTGATTTCTGGCTCGGTCATTTTGAAGGGAAATAAAATCTATATGATTAAAAGTTATTAATCCCATGATCAATGGCGATAACAATGTTCCAAATCTATAGTATAAATCACATCCTAGAGACTCTAATGACTTTGTTAAAACTGGATCTTGCGTTAAATCATACGTAAGATCTTGTTCAGAATCAATGGGAGCAAATCTACTGACTAGTTTAGTGTACAAACTAAGAACCGTTTGCCCCACACTTTTCACCATTCTAGACCCCAGCTGCGCTTCAAAACCTGTTATGATACTTTAAAATGTCTTGCGGCGACATCTGTTGAATCTGTTCTATGCTGAATTCAGTTCCGAGGAACTGTTTTGTTTTTCCACATGCTGCCAAAGAATACAGCCTTTCCTTTTTGGGCATAATAGCTTGGTCATCAACTTGGTCATTCATAAGTTCAGGAAGGTTTAGGCTGCCTTGTAGCTGTAGTAGATCATCACTGTTAATGTTTTTTATTAATTATAATTATTTTATTTTCTAAAAATGAGCACCGAAAAAACTGTTGCTAAACCTTGTATACCATTCTGCTGTTATTGGAGGTCTAAGTGTAGGATACTCAATGCTTGGTAAAAGCTTGTTAAGAATTAAACCAGCAGATCTTGGCAAAAATAGACTTGAGGATTCAGCAAAGCTGATTGCTATTATTGCAGCTTCGTTTGCCACGAAAGATTTTCTAGTCAAGCAAGGAATAATTCCAGACAGTATAAATATGTAAATAAAAAATACATTTATAAAAAATGGCTTCACTCGTAATGATGATAAGGCGGCGCTGTGGTTAATGCGCTCGCTTTTAGTGGAAGTAATTACGCATTTAGTAACTGCGAGATGAAGGCGAGAGAAAAAGACATAACAAAGCTGTGGAGCACTAGCCGCAGCACAAGATCGCTATGAAAAGCAGAGAATTGAGCAGTTAGATTTATTAATAACACACTGAAAAAACAGGGACATGCAGCTTACACATGTAAAGACGTTGATCAAGCGATAAAAGAGTATTATCTAGTAACAGGCAAACCAATCGAGACATTGCCCCCACCAAAATTCAGTGACTTTTATCACCATCAGAAAAACAAAAGATGCAAGAAATTGGGTTTTTGTCTTTGGTATGACTGTTGTGTATTTTGTTGCGCATAATATTGGCTGAATAAAAAATGAACAAAATCTATTATTCGCCAAAAGGATATTGGAAGGGAATAACAGCAATTAAAAAGCTAAGCCAAGCAGCTGGAGTCAGTGAACAAACAGCAAAAGAAATGGTTATCTAAACAAGCGATTTGGCAAATTTATTTACCAGCACCTAGGCAAATACAGAGACCACACTTTGTGAACACAATACCGAACGACACCCATCAAATGGACCTTCTATATTTTACCCTCTGATACGATTAGACGAAAAAGATTTAAGTACGCACTCACAGTCATTGGGCATAGCTTCAAGATACAAAGATGCGGAACCATTAACACAAAAGAGTGCTTCTGCTGTTGCTGTTGCCATACAACTAATATACCACGAGGCCCTTTAACTTATCCTCGCATGATTCAAGTCGATGATGGAAAAGAATTTAAAGGCCAAGTGAATCAATTATTGTTAAAAAAATTAGAGTTACCATTAAAAGAGGCATTCCGGGGGTTCACAGATCACAGGCTTTAGTTGAAAACTTTAAACAAACAGTTAGCTGAAAGACTTTTTTCCTACCAGTATCACAGAGAGCTGATTGACAATTCTCGCAACACAAGAATGGGTCAGAAGACTGCCCTCAGTTTTGCGCGCAATGAATAATGAAGAATTTACAGGACTAAAACAGTACAAGCAATCAAAAGAAAAACAATAAATGTTGTTGAAGTAGAGTCTTCATCCGGCAAACTATTACCATTTGGTTTAAAAGTAAGGTACCTTTATTTACCGGGGGAAGCAGAAGGGACACTCGCATCAGGGCAACAGATCCAGTTTGGAGTGTTGATCCATATGAAATAAAAGAATTGTAAAAATGAATCCACCCGTGTATTATTTACGAGAAACTGACACAACAAAACAACCAGCTCCTCAAAGATCTTTTGTGAAAGAAGAACTGCAGATAATCCCACCAGACACAGTTCCAGTTGCTTAGTTAATTTACGTAAATATATTTGAGTTTAAAATGGAAGCTCAGAAGGAAGCGCAGAATGAAACAAGAATGGTAAAGGAAGAGACCTTGAAATGATACGGGAATCATTTCATGCGTGTAATGCTATTAAGGAAACATTTTCGGGATTAACCAATGCATGCTAAATCATCCAGATCACCTACAACTTAAATCCCCAAATTGGGAAAAAGAATATCTTGAAATAATAAAAAAATTCGAACGCGTCAAGCAAACATGAGAAAAGATTTAAATGAATTGGATGAAGCTATGATTGATCTTATAATAAAAGTTGATGAAAAATATAAACCCCCTGTTTATGCGGTCCTCCAGTGCCCGATTGCATATGAAAAACTCTGGATTAACAAACACACGTTTTGTGTTTGTTCTAAACTAACGACTTTTTTGTTACAACCGTTGTGTTGATCTCATGTAGATTAGATCGTAGTTTTACGTTGTCATGATGAAAAGTCTTATTGCCAAACAATGCTTCTTTGTAGTTGTCATGTGATATGTTTGACTGCACAACACTGCGAGATATTCCCTTTGCTTTCTTAATGATTTTCTCCTGGCTCGAAATACTGTACATTTTCGACCTTAAACCCAATAAACTCCTTAATCACCCCTCCGGATAATTCATCCTTCATCTTTCCTAAAACCTTCTTGTTAGTAATTGAATGTAAAGGCGAGTCTTTAGGGTAATCAGATGTATCATACCATCCACTCGCTCCTTTAGCTACTTCTAATTCCATGTCTTTATAAATATCTTCAGTAGGGATATCTATAACAAAACTATCTGTATCTGTGTAAAGTACTTGGACTCTGGATACACGGGTTTAAAGTAGTCATAAAGAAATTCTAACATTAAAAGCTTTGATAATTCTAAAACAGTAAACCCGATAAAAACAGGTTTGTCCAATTTGACTTTCTTTTTTTTCATCATTATGCCAAAAGGTGATCATGAAATTTCTGAAGTCCTGATAATTAGGTTTTGAAGTCAGCTTAATTGCTTCGTTCTCTTTTGGTGACTAATCTGACATCTTTACGCTTGTGCGGATTCTCCATAGTCTTTCCGAAACAACTGTTTGTTCATCAGCTTGAAAAAGTCTTTTCTGAAGCATCTGCGGATTTAGTTCTGAGATCAGTGTTTCTTCATGATGTATGGTTTCATGAACTGTTCTTGATCAAAAGCAATTATACGATGAACAGCTGTCAACTTCAAACATGTCTTAAATAAAATTGTAGAAGTCTGTAATGACAGACATATTTTTTTTGCCTCGAAGATTAGGCACAAGTTTTAGGCGGCTCTCTTGGATCCATCTTTAGACTTTCTGCTGCTAATGGATAGTCATTATGCAGGTCATGGAGTTCATGAGGATATTCTAAATCAACTTCTAGAATGAAACCACGCTGCTGATCAGGCGTTAAACTGCCCAACCACTTTAATGCCTTTTGAATATTATTCGGATCGCCGCCTGTGTACATTTTAAAGTTACGTAATGGAAGTGATTGCGCCATTGCCCATCCATACAGATTGTTTGCATCTAAATACATAAGATAGTTAGACCTTTTACTGGGATCATAATCGTACAAGTATTTGTTGTTTGCTTTACAGTAATGATGCGACGCCATACTAATTCCCCCACGCAATCCGTTTTCAATCATCTGAATCATTGGTAAATCCGACAATAAATCAATCTGTACTCCAGTAAACTTTTTAAAAAAGCATCCCAGCTCATCCCGGGCGCAGAAATGTAATGCGCGGGATCCAGGCTGTAATGTTTTCATGCAGGTCTTTCTGTAATTTTCAAAAATATCCGCCAACAAACATGTATCTGCCCTTAAATATGAATCATGATAGTCTCCCATCGTTTTTACAATCTAACTTCTGCCACGCATCTTGAGCATGCTGGTAATCAGAATCACTAATGTCCTTTCCTCTGAGACTAGAAAAGAACGCGCCTTTAGGAGGAAGTGTGTCTTCATCAAACCTTTCCCAACTGTTCATGTACTCATAAGGGTAAACGCCCTTTCTAACGAGAGTTGGGTCAAAATATTCTTCCGTTATTGGCAGACTTTAAGGACATAGCCAGTGACTCTAATGAACCCATCATGTGTTGCATAGAGTCATAAAAAGACATGTTATTTAAAGTGAAACACATGTACTTTTCTGATGACTGTGCAATGCATGACACCCTGAAGGCATCGTCACTGCTTTCATTATAAGATGAGAGTCGTAACCTCGCAAGTTATGAAAGAATACAGGCAGCTTCCATGTCTTTGGTTCAAACTTTAGTTGAAGATTGCATTTACTGTGCGCTGCTCCTCTGAACTTTCCGCTAATGTGATCATGGTCTCTTACTGTTGGATTCTCTGCGTCTGATGAGAGACCTAAACCACAAATCCAACAGTGAGTGGCTGCGTCATACTGTTCTTGGTCTTCAGGCGTCATCATGATTTCAGATAAATTCAGATTATTAGAACAGTCATTACGCACTTGCTGCATGCGCTGTAAAAATCTTCTAGCCGCATTCTGGTCTCTATATAATTCTGGCTTTGAATGAACGCCATCCGACCTGACAATAATGAAGGCAAATGAACAAATCTGATGATTACTCAATTAAGACTGTTTTTGGAAGTTTTCTGTGGGATTGGCCTTCATAAGGAACAATAGCGACTCGAAGTCTGCGTAAACTACGTATGGAGAATGTTGCATCCGTTTCCAGTTCTTAAAACTAACTTTAGATCCGGGTGGGGCGTAGTTAGTTCTGTATTACAGTCAACTGGGCCGATACAATGTTTCTTATGTTCGCTTGCGGCTTGAGCAGATGGAATTTTGTTAAACATTTCTGCAGAATTCTTGTTTATGGTAATGCTTTGAAGTATGCCGCAATAATCTACTCATTGTTCGTATCAATGTGTAATGCGGTAGCCCCGCTGGCGAAAGCATCAGTAGTAAGTCAACATGATTTTTGCCTGATCACCTATTGTTGGACTGTTCTTGGACACTTTAATTGGCAGTAGATTTGTTTCCTCATCCCATGTGTATACATTAACAGTTATTGGTTTGTTTTGTTCTTCAAAAATGATCAATTTGGTCTATACCAACAGGAAAGGACACCCCACTAAAGTTAAGATCATTGATGTAAGGGTGATAGTTAGACACTCTCTCTGCGTTTTTGCGGGCGTGATGCAGCCTTGCGAGAACACACCACATAAAACATTTGTCGTCTGAATTCCTTATGTTTAGAACTGCTCTTTTTGCGACCTAATTCATGT
>JAFLJL010002038.1:0-2500 GCA_018398815.1 Conus ventricosus
TGGAAAGCTACGAGTGAGTAGTGCATCTTCTTCTGTTGGGAGACTGTGGTCTAATTCTAGGTAGCAATAATGTATTTACAATGTGCTTAAATGTTATCTTTGCTTGCAAGTATCTAACAGTAGAACTAAAAATGTATCACTGAGCATACTAAAGATACTGACGTTGCCAAACAGCAGCTCCCTTATTTTGTTTTGAAGTTATTTGATGCACAAGTTCAACCTTTGTTACATAATAGAGCTGAAGTATGGGGCCTTGATACTGCTGCTAGTGTTCATTGTTAAATTTGCTTTGAAAAAAAACCCCTTGAAGTATTATTGCTAACGCCAAATGATTTGGTACATGGTGAAATAGCTAGATTGCCAATATATATTTGAATCCCGTTGTTGAATGTGTTCACTATTGGCTTAAAATTATTCAGATGGAGGATTACAGATTACTACACAAAGCATATCGGATGATGTCAGACTCAGATGACAGAGGAAAGAAAAACAGGGTGACTAATGTGAGAACGAGACTGTGAATATGTCTTAAATAAATGTTAGCAAACCGCCAAGAGAAACGTGGACAAACGAGTCACAAGACAAAGCACGACAAGTTTCGACCCGTTAGGTCTTCTTCGGGCAAGACACCAACAAATAGGACAATGAAAATGAACGAGTTCGTCACTTAGCTTGATCTCTTCAGCGCAAGGTAGGCGTTGAATGAAAACGAGGCTGTTAGAAGGGGAGATAATGTGTGAGTCAGGGTAATAATGGTGGTAATAATTATTACTGATAGGAATACTAACAAAAGTTAAACTATTGAAATAATAAATCAAGACATGATTGCTATTACCTTGGTGACAATAAGGCAAAATAGCAGTTGTAGTATGGGAGAAATGAGAGTGGGTGAGAGGATGGTAAACAGCATGGTTGCCGTGGCAACAGTCTTAGTGGCGATGGTGAGGTCAATACTAACAATAATAATAATAATAATAATAATAATAATAATAATAATAATAATAATAATAATAATAATGAATACTTATATAGCGCCTATTCTCGGCTAGAGGCCAAGCTCTAAGCACTTTACAATCAACATTCGTTTACACAACGGGCTGCCTACCTGGGTAGTGCCGACTGAAGAGCTGCCAGCTGGCGCTTCATTCAGTCGTTTCGCGTGTCATCCAGACAGTATCGTTCAATATCGGTCACTCAATTTCATTACTTCCTTCATTCTTTCCATTTCTCACGCAGGGTGCATGCAATGTGTAACGTGTCATCCATACCAACGGCCAAACTGCCTACTCTTCCGAAAGTTGGTGATGGGATTTTAGTGTGTGCAAGATGTTATGCGTGCGTTCACACACGGAACCCACGGTTTTTATAGTCTCATTCGAAGGACTATACAATATTTATTACTGATGATACTGCTATCTGTATAACGTAAAGGAATACCAAAATCAATTTGCAACTTTGAATCACAGTGTATTTCCCCATTCTAAGGGGCTGAGGCCTTTATGAATGAACATGAGCCTCGAGTATTGACTCTCTCTCTCTCTCTCTCTCTCTCTCTCTCTCTCTCTTCTCTCTTTTCCCCACACACACAAAACACACACACACACACAACACCACACACACACACACACGCACACGCCCCGCACATACACACATACACGGTATGCACACACACCACACACACCACACACACACACACACACACCACACACACTCACACACACACACCCCACACACACACCACACACACACCGTACGCACGCACGCAAGCATGCACGCCCGCCCACGCGCGCGCAACACGCACACACACACCACAACACTCCCACACAACACACACACACCACACACACACACACACACACACACACCCACACCACACACACACACACACTCCACACAAAACACACCCCACACACACACACCACACACCACACACACACACACACACACACACACACACACACACACACCCACACCTCTCATGATAAATAATTGTTACGTTTATTGATGCTATGAATGCATTGTCACTAACTGGTAACTGACTGTAGTACTGTTTGTTTTATTACTGCGTTGTAACCACATGAGGAAAATGTGAATAACATATTGATTTTATTGATGCAGTGTAGCTGTCTAATTAACATCCTCAGCAGTATGTACTTTGTTGATGGATTACAAAAGGATTGTAAATCTCTCTCTCTGTCTCTCTCTTCTCTCTCTCTCTCTCTCTCTCTCTCTCTCTCTTCTCAATCTCTTTTCTCTCTCTCTCTCTTTTCTCTCTCTCTCTCTCCTTCTCTCTCTCTCTCTCTCTCTCTCTCTCTCTTGTTCTTTTGAAAACTAATAGGAGGATTGCATTCTAAATGTCTGCGTCTACGGCGTTTTTTTCTTCTTCTCAGTAATCCGTTTCTGTATTCTTGTTTATTATTTAATCTTTTTTTGTTTTTGCTCCCGTTTTATAGAACAGGGAGTACTTTGCAAGGGATGAAAAAATGCTGTCTGTGTGTCT
>JAFLJL010002038.1:7500-52019 GCA_018398815.1 Conus ventricosus
TTTCACCAAGGCAGAAAGAAATAATCACAATCAGACTTTAAACTCTGGCTGCTGACTACATTCTTACACAGTTTAAACCATGCAATGAGGAGGCTAAGTTTAAGGGGTTTCCAGGCTGCGGTCTGAAGGAACAGTCTCGAAATAAGATTAAGACAAACAAGTGTTCTAGCCTATAATAATCGTCAATTCTTACATTTCTCCTCCCAAAGAGTTAGAGTTTAGAAACGAGCAGTCGTAAACAGACATAAATCTGACAACATGATGTTTTTATGTGGTGTGTTTTAAGCGCATTTTTTTATCATACCTGTTAAAAAATCATTGAGCAAACAGAGTTTCCAAATATAAGCATATAAGCCAACGAATCTAAACTTTAATAACATAAACCTTTCAGTGAGTATAATACAGTATATCTCATTGCAGAACAAAACAACAACCAATCACTGTAAACGTATACACATGGGTCCGTAAAAGCAAATCTAGTACTATAAGGCTTTTCTCCAAAAGCCCCACATTAGGCGAGCCACTTGCAAGCAAATGTAAGACTTGATACTGATTTGCAGATAGTACAAAGAGTCAATAAGTCTATTAATAGAACAAAAGCAGACTTAATGGGTTTTACATCAAAGAATCATGCTAAGAAAGATATTTGTAAAATGTTTTTGCTCAGAATTTCTACTATTATAGGAAGCAGCTAAACATAAGGATCGTTGTAAAAGTATATAGTAGACTGTAAACTAAACCTCCTTAGTCTCCACAGGGTCCTAAAGTTAGTTTTAAAGAAATGTAACACACAATGCCGATGAGCCGCTACGTAGTTTATGCTGACCTTTGAATCGCTCTTACCACAGTAACTAAGGCCCACAACAGCAAGGGAACAAAAACAACCATTAACCCACGAAAGGCCGATCAATCGTTCTTAATGCGTTTTTGATTGTTGTTATGTGACTCAGATGGAGGCACACACAACGCCTCAAGGAGATTTATAGAAGCCACCAACGGCAGCTATGACTAGATTTTTCAGAGCAGATGAAACAACTAACTTCGGCATCATTTATCACAACCAACTAAATCTTCCGACATTGTTGACTGACAATCCTGGGAAGGATCAGAACGTTTAGTGACTACATATAGCTATCACACTTTTGGATTACGGTTATTTTTTTTAGGAGGCTAACACCTAACAGTAGAAAGACGTGAACAGTAAGAAGACCACGATCACATTACTGGAAAAGGTATTTCAGAGGGGCCGCGCACGAAACTAAGTTGGTGAATTCATCAGCTTAAGGTTGATACCTAAGAACACTTGTTATAAACTTGGGCCTATCTTCATTTCGATAAATTTAGCGAAGGCTAACGAATCTTCATGTTTTATCATGCAATGCATTGACCCTCAGATATAAAGAGGATACTGCAAAGCACAGTCTTCATGAAAGTGCAATATGAACTTTTTACTCATTCGGACGGTCTTTATCTTTTTATGACCTTCGTGCCCAACATCAGATCTCTGGGGGGTTTAGATAAACTAGCCTGGAATCTCGTACAAGACATATTCATAATCACTTAAACAATATTATATCGACTACCTCTTTTTTAGATGCGTAAAGGAGTATTAATCTCTATGATTTAGCCATGGACACTCTCGTGGGAAAGTGGTTTTGTATGAACTCACTTCTCCTCTAAGGGTGTCAATTTTTTTCTAAGCTTAGATGAAAGAGGGAGACATAGACCGACTCTGAAACATGCATATGCCCATAAAGCCTAGGACAGAATTACACTGGTCGAACAATGGTGATTATCATGATAAATACTCTTGATGGCTGACGTGTGTTTAGATGGCAGACGTCTTTCAGGGAATATTACATGAACTACAAGCTGAAACAAATTACCGCTGTTAGACTCCATCACATTACAGCTCTGCGCCGGCATTTCTTGGGCAGCTTTTCATTAAAGGTCTACAAAAACATTCAGATAGACTAGAATATCTGATCTACCCACACTTCAAAGATAAGCAGACTGGGCTCAAAGAATGGTGGGAGGTCATATTAAGCATGGCCCGTCAAACATCCATAATCTGCAGAAAGCTTAGACAACAACTATTTATGATAGATAATGACACCACCTAACCATCCAACATCTAATGTACTAACGCCTACATCGGTATGGGGATGGGCAAGATGTCAAAAAACGGCTCCACTGATAATGAAACTTTAAAAATGCTACAAAAAAGGAAACCTCATGGATGTTAACACTGTTTGTTACGGTAATAGTTTGTTTTACAGCTTACGCCTTATAAATCCAGCATGTACCTTAATCTTCGAGGTATACTTAGAATATCCATAAAGAATTACACGATCTCCACAACGATTACCCCTCGCCGCAGAAAGCCTTCACAGATGAGTCCATATCGAACCGCCATAACTTGTTTCCCCAATCTTTCGCCACAAAACTAAGTAGGTCATTACCGACTGTTTACCAGTTTTACCTCAGACATCAAGGACTGCAACTAAGAGCTGTTCACAGAATAATATATCTGCGACCGGCAAGAGCCCTTTATGAAGCCATACATCAAGAGAACACTGAATCTTAGAACCCAAGCACTGATTGCTCCTCAGAAAAGCTTCTTAAAAAACTGATGAACACACAGCTGTTTAATGGCAAAACTAATTGACAAAACTCACACAAGCAGTAAAGATGTAAAAACTATTAGTTACAAAAGAAAACCCAAGCATTAGAGTTTGCCTCTAAACCTCACCTTATCAAGACTTTAGAAGAATTTAAAAACGAACAGTCTGGTTGCATTAGATCCAGAACCAGGATTTAAGTTGGACAATTCGCGTGGTTAACTTGCTTTATTTGACCGTATTAGAGTTGTCACCAGTGTATTAATGTTAGACTTTCTGACTGCCAAACTTAAAAACCGCTGTAACCAGAATGTGAGAAGTCCATTTACCACAGACGACTCGACCTTCTGTTAAATTCTAGCCGACCCCACAGAAGACTTTTTATAAGGACTTAGAAAACAGAAATAGCAAAAGGAGCTAGATGGGTGTACGACACCTGTGACTATACCCAAGACAGCCCTTTAACATTCAACTGATAAAACGAAGACAGTAATTGAAGATGAAGTGATGACCTCAATGGGACAGTTATAAAAGAAATATGTTATTGGTTTGCGGTACAAAGATGTATAGCGTTTGCTAGCCATGACGTCCTGTAATTAAGAAGGCTAAAGGCATAAGTAAAGAAGTCGTTCAAAAAAATATATCACCGACAACTACACGAACAACTCTCAATGAAAAACGAAGTAATTTCATCACACAAATGTTAATCTGCGCTCTACTCTTCATCAAGTAAACACAACTGCCGTTAACAGAAATCACTAGTCTCTAACAAAACAAAAACTTACGGTCAACCTGAGTTTTCAATATGCTGTAGGACATAGGAGCACATTGAAAAGATTAACTATGGACTGACTTAACTCTACAATAATTAAGAACCTAACTAGTACTTAATTAAGAACCTACAAGAACATAATTAAGAACCTAACAAGAACTTATTAAAGAACCTAACAAAAGACTTTAACTTAAAGAACCTTATTTTTTTTTTGCACTTAACATTTGTAATATACTTGCACTTCACTTACAAAATTACATTACTATGAACAAACTATAAGACAAAGTACTTTATTAAGTTCATTAATTAGTACTTTAATTAGTTCTTACCTGTGTACTTTAATCTAGTTCTTAAAAAACTGAATCCATAGAACATGGTCAACAACAGGAGTAGCGCTTTTTTTGAACAGAAGCTGATTCTTCATCTATTGACCTGGGGTAATTGGAGTTTTGTAACTTTTGCTGCTAAGAATGGTGTTAGACATTGTATGCTAAACTACTCCCCCACGCAACAACAACAGCAGGCCAAACCATAATAATGACATCATAGTTTTTTTGTTTGGCGATTGTGTATGTAGATGTTAATTGGGTTATGTGTTAATGGTGGCATGCTGAGTATTACTATCTAATAATATTTGTTTTGGATGATTGGTTTGCTTTTCCTTAGTCTGTTGCATTTCAGCTAGTTTTATGCCCAGCCTCCACACGCCCGACCGGAATTTTAGGCTAGTAACATTACTCACATGTGGTACATTCACTTGTTGTACATTCACATGCGTACATTCTGCACCAGCGGATTGTCCTGTCGATGTCTATCTTACTCCTGAAACGCTCAATTTTTTATTGCGATTAAATTTAATTTGATCAAAATTAATATGATTTCTCAAAGTAATTAATCCCATGATGAATGGGCCATAGCATAGTACCATAATATCGTAATTACATGTCACATGCAAGAGTTTCTAGGACTACAACTTGTTTTAAAAAAAAAACCGGATCTTGTGATAAGTCAAATTTTTAAATCTCTTCGAATCAACTGGCGCCATCTTGACTACGGTCTAGCTTAGCATATAAACTAATCATTGTCTGTCCGACTGATCTAACATTTTTGACCCAAGCATTGCTTCGTCCCTAGCGTAGGTACTTCTCAACGTTTGATGGGTATACAGTTGTTGAATCTGTTCAATACTTTAGTTCAACACCTAAATACTGTAATTTTTCCACACGCGCCAGAGATTATAATCTTTTCTTTATTGACAGTTGTCTGGTTGAGTAAGACTGCTTGCTCCACGACACTTTAATAGGTTCGTCACAATCCATTTTAAAAAGCAATAAAAAATAATATAATACTTTTAAAACCCATGAGTTTAACACTGGTTAATTATGCAGTGCCTATCGTTGGTGTTATAGTTTATTCAACCCTTGCAAAATGCTTGTTAAGAATAAAACCGCCCAACATGGGAACGATAGAAGATTCGCCAAAACTAGTTGCAACCTTATTTTTAGCCCTAGCAACAAAAGATTATCTGATTAAAAAGCACATAGACAGCCTTTCGTATTATGATTATTTTAATTATTTTTTAGTTAATAAAAAGATGAGTGAAAAAAAGATTATCAATACGATTTACCATTCTGCTGTAATTAGCAGTCTTAGTATAGGCTATAGCGTGTTAGCAAAAAACATGTTTAAAATGAAGCCGGCGGATCTAGGAAGGTTAGATATTGAGGATGTTGTTAAGATTATAGTTGTAATCACTGCAGGGATTGCGTCAAACGACTTTTTTGTTACACAGGGATTATCCCAGAAAATATTAGTTCATAGAAAGATTAATCTAGAAAATATTGATTTATAAAAAGATGGCGGGAGTAGTTATGATGGTAGGAGGGGCTATTGTTAATGCCTGGCCTTCTCTGGAAGCAATTATATGTTTAGTAAATTGCGGTCTGATGAAGAGAGAGAACGTCATAACAAAGTATAGAAATTTAGCTAAAGCAAGAGACGCTTATGAGAAAAGACGAATTGCCCACTTAGACTTTATTAATAAAAAGTTAAGAGAACAGGGACATGCAGAGCACACATTTACATACGTTGATGACGCAATGAATGAGTATTACTTAGTGACAGGAAAGAATTTCTAACATCGCCACCTCCAGAACTGTCTGACTTTTATGAACCATCAGAAGAACAGAAAATAGCAGAAATTGGCATTATTGTGGGTGCTATGGGAGCAATCTATATTCTTGCACAAACAATTTAAAATCCAATTAAAATACAGTCCTTCTTATGGACAAGTACAAAATAAAATTATTCTCCTAAGGGGTATTGGAAAGGAAAGGACTGCTATTGAAAAACTAAGTAAAGCTGCTAGAGTGCCTGAATCAGATGCGAAAGACTTTCAAAACAGGCAATTTGGCAAGTATATCTGCCTGCTCCCAAAAAGAATAATAAGGCCTAGATTGTTAATTCAGTTTTCCCAATGACACCCACCATGACTTGCTGTATCTCCACATGACAAAATTAGAAGAAAAAAGTTTAAGTATGCCCTTTACAGTTGTTGACATGGCCTCAAGATACAAAGACGCTGAACCTTTAACGGATAAAAGCTCAACTGCTGTGGCTGTGGCTTTAAACAACAAATATACAGCGAGTCCATTAAAGTATCCTAGGATATTCAAGTTGATGATGGAAAAGAGTTTAAAGGTTTTGTAAACCAGTTGTTTTTAAAACATCATGTTACATTTAGGAGAGGGATCCCAGGCAACCATCGATCACAAGCCCTAGTAGAAAAACTTTAATAAGAATCTAGCTGAACCCCTGTTTTACCTATCAATATCACAGAGAAATTATGGACAGAGAACGCAACACAGAATGGTTAGGAGATTCCCAGCAGTCTTACGCGCCAGAACAATTGAAGAATTTAAAGCAACAGGTCTTAACCAGTGAACGCAATCAAATTAAAAAAAATTAGCATTACTGAAGATGTGGCAGGGGACTCAAAAACTATTGCCGTTTGGACTAAAAGTAAGATACTTGTATGCCCGGGAGAGGCTGAGGGCGATGTTAGAATTAGAGCCACAGATCCTATAGGAGCGTAGATGTATATGAAGTTGAACGAATTATGAAAAAAACACCTCCCGTATATTATTTAAGAGAGCCCTCCCCTCTTAAAAAGCAAACCGCCTGCCCCTAAAAGATTTTTTTGTTCGTGAAGAGCTGCAAGTTGTCCCGCCAAACACAGTAGGCAACAAAAAATAGTATTTATTTTTTGTTAAACTTTTTTTTTTGCTCATTTTGGGTTTAGCCGATCATTGTTGTTTTCAATGTTTCTGTTTAATTGCATCAGTGTCTACCTGTCGTGAAGTAAACGTCTTTCTCCACTCCTTTGAAGTTCAATTTTCTGTCGTCTGTAATCCTCACCCACAGCCATAAGTTCAGTTATTTGCTCTGACCAAACTGTTGAAAACCTCCATTTTTAAATAAGAATTATTTTAAAATTAATCTTATACATATCTTTTTATTAATCCTTCTGGCAGCACTTCATTAACAGAGTAAAACGCAATAAAATCAACATACTTAATGAAAATAAAAGTCGAGTACTGTTTGTTTGTCTTTGTCAACCATACAGTAACCTTGTCAGATGGATGATGCAAGGGTGTTTATTTCATCTCCGTTTTTAGTAATCGCAATACTGATCTAAGAGGGGCATCCAATTTTCAGCCTTATTTGTATACCTCTGATAACGTATGTTCTGGCAAACTAGTACGCCCTCCCTCAGAGTATTTAAATAACGAAAAATCAAACGTCATTTGCCTAGGCAGTACCTGTAGCGTTGGGGTAAATTCTAAACCGACAGTGTCGCCCCCCCACTTCAAACTAAGGACTTTCTTTCTCTTTAGCATATATTCAGAACCCTGCCTAGTTATTTCAATATGTTTTTCTGTTGCATTCCTGGAACTAGGCTACAAGATAGGGGCCCGCATTCAAAGCCTTTTAAAATTGTTTTTTCATCATAGTATACATTGGGGCTTCATAGTTCAAACTTTTAATTCCAAGCAATTTCAGGAAGCAAAGCCCAAGCATTCTCTCGTTTATGAAGTTTGTATTCTTGTTTGCAAAATCGTTTTCCCTTAAATTCTTATCTCTTCTAGGGTAGGATATTTCTGTCGTTTTTTGTCTTCAATTTCTGTTCGTTTGTAAACCCCATCATCTGGTACTCAAATCCATAAACATTTCCTGGCACTCCTATTAGATCAACTCGGTTGGTTTTGCTAGGGCTTTTAACTCTACTGCAGTGCATTTAGGGGCTGCTCCGCTTTTGGTTTCTGGCCCCCGAGACATTCTTTTTTTAATAGAAAAAAAATAAATAAATTGTTATAAGCAACGTAAAAACAATTAAATAAAAAAAACGTTTTTGAACGGAGGGTCAGTCCGTAACAAGTTTGGTGCTTAATTTTTTAACTGTTTTTTATTTTTTTAGATCTTTGTCCTTATTATATAATTTTCACTTAAACATTCTTAAAACATCTTTGTCCTTATGAAAATAAACAACCTTTTTAAAACCTGCACGAAAGTCTTTTAAAAACCATTGTTTTTTTGATTTAAAAGAGCCACCAGAAACAAAAGGCTGGCGGCCGCAAAGGGTACTTTGAAGGTTTTTTTTTTTTAAAAATTCGTTCAGCGAACAATCAATAATAAACAGTGTTCATTTTCCCTCAAATAGTTTTGAATTTTTCTAAACAGTCGTCATTTTTGTCGCTGGGATCAACTAAAAATAATTCCGCTGTCCAATAACTTCCTTCTTGACGATTTTGGCTTAATGGTTTGCAGAATAAACAAGTGCTCAAAAGGGAAACCCATATTGTTTGTAACCCAAAAACAAGTACAAAAACAGTTTTTTTCCCCCCACCCAGTAAAACCCCCAGAAAAAAAACAGTGGGATCTTTTGGTAAAACTTCAAGTATCCATCTGTTTTTATTAGAATATTTTTTTCTGCATTTTAAAAAAAACGTGGGTTTTTTTAAATGTTTTTTTCAATGTTTAACTGAGCATCACAAACCAAAAAAAAATGCATTTTTTTTGGGGCGATTCCGTCTGCTTTCCTTGTGATAGTTATTTGGTATACCATCTTGTCCTAGTCCTTCTCCACTTCCCAACAGCCTATTAGTCAAATGTGTATCTAAATCCAACCACAGCCCATATTTACTTATCAAGTATGTCTTTTCGAGTCTTACGTCCTTAAAGGCGAAGTTTTTTACATATGCGATCATCTGAAGGATCTCTTTGCCTACCTCCAGCGATCATCTTTCTTAAGTTCATTCAAGAGTTTGTGAGGATAAAAGTCCGTGGCCCGAATAGCAACATGATCAGACTTGCCATTTATTGACACATTCAACCTTCTTCAACATTGTTTTTGATTCTTAAAAACGCTTCTTGATTCTCTCTGAAAAGAGATGTTTTTCTCATAAATAAAACAAAATTCCATTAAAGACTTCTGAACCTGATTAAGATGTAAGAGTTCCTGAGAGTGTCTCGCTTGTTCTATTTTCTGTAAATGGAGTGTAATAACCCTTTCATAGATAATAACTGTTTTATTATTTTATACAGGGTGTAGAGATTGTTCTTTGCCAGTCCCGGGTTATGTAACAATCATCAAATTCGAGAGAGATGTCACTAACCAGTATTAGCTAAAGGGTCTCAGACAGAGACATACAGAACTGCTGGGATTAAATGTCAGAACATAACTAAGTGTTTTTCTTTTAGTGCGCCTTGATAAGTGATGGCATAGCCGCATTGCACAGCCTCAAATCAAGAGGATACAGAATCTGTTGGCTCAAATGCTTCGCTACTCATTGCCTCAGCTTTAACATCATTCTTTGCACCCACCGCTGTAGAATCTCTGTGCTTGAGGACCGTTTGGATCTGTTTGTATTCCCTGATGAACTTTCTCTTTCTTCTTTTTTAGGTAGCCATAGGTCTGAACGTACGAGGGCAAAAATGTCTGCCTCTTGTTAGTTCAAAGACTTCTGGTGCCCGTCCAGTTTGATTTCTGATAATATGATTTTGTAGACGATAGGCCCGTGCCCACAAATTACAACAACAGTAGCATTAGGATCTGTCGATGTAATATCTATTAAGATAGTTTTAGGCAGTGCCTGCATTATAACATCGTCAGCGCCAGAGATCTAGTGGGAACGATTGACTGTTAACTCTTGTCCAGACGTGAACTGTTGATGACGGTAATTACAACTATTACAGCTGCGCCCTATACCTTTTACGCCTGGGGTTCCTTCTCTTTTCTGTATTGGAATCGAGGTCACAAACCGTATAGTATCATTTTTATAAAACAAAAAAGAAGATAAATAAAAAAAATGGCTGAAGATTTTGACGCCCCTGATCCTATAGAGAAGATGGAATAAGATGAAAAGTAGGTCCGCCGCATTGCAAGAAGAGCATGAAGGAGCAAGCATCAGGTCAAGGAAGTAGGATTTAAAGCCAAATACGATTGCTAGAATAGAATTGAATCATTATATAGCCAATGGAGCGAGAGCAGCCAGGGGACACTTAGGGTTTCGGATTTTTTCAACAGACATAAAAATCTCATTTGTATGTAAAACAAGTAAGGAAAGGAGTGTGCGGCCTTACTGCAAAACCAACCCAACTCAGTTTTTAAGCAGGTCCACAATTCTTAGAGAACTTCCTGTGTTGACAAAAGGCAATTAAACTTTATGACAATTTTAGAAGAGGCCCTGTAAGCCGTTAGTCCGTTTACAGAACTTTGGGCAGAGAGTGCGCAACACAATCTGAAATACAAAACATAACCTCATTCAAGAATTAAATCGAACAGCTATATGAACTAATAGCAGAAATTGAGACGAATTTAATGAGGAAACATTCAAAAAAACATTAGAAACAATTGATGATTCTCCATTACCTATGCGGTTAAATCCTAGCTCTTAATGGAACGCCTAAAAAGTCAATAAGAGGTGAACTAGAACACAATTTTATCAAAACTTGGTTGAAAGGATAGAGAGACAGAAGAAGAAAAAAATAAACTCGCTGATTCAGATGGATAACAATTTAGGACAAGATGAATAGGCTAGAATACAGCAGGAAAATAATACAAGTGTTAAATGCAAGAAAGGAAAGCTAGGTAGAAGTGTTTTGTCCTGATAACAAGTGCAGCTACACGCAAACTAGCAGATAAGAGAAACAATAAACAGAAAACTTTATGAAAACACTACGCTAAGCTGAAAGAATAAGACCTCTGTTCAGTGGGAACAGGTATTACAATTAGTTAGTATATTAACAGCTGTTGGGTTTGCTATCTCTACACGTTGTTTATGCTTTAACAGGTAAGTGCGCCAACTAGGACCAGTGAGCTCCTGCCAACACCTCAACCTGTGTAAAATTGTCTTAGAAAACATTGCATCATCTAGCAAACTGTATTAAAGAATTTTACAGTCCAAACGCTTGATGCTCTGCCTGTTATAATAGGGCGTGTTGTTAGTTGGTTTTGTCTACTATAGGCAAAGTGCTGGTTATATGGCTGACCTCTGTGGACGTTAGGATTCTAATCTGCTTGGATTAGATTTTTTTATGAATGTTGTATGGGCGTAGATGCCAGTAAAAGTTGAAAAAGTACAACAAGGCCTGTCTTTTCGCTAGTGCGCCTGTCAGTGTGAGGCAGACATCAGGTGGAGTATCGTTTATGGCTGTGGGCGCTTTCGGGGCTGTGGGATGCTTTCTTTCTGGCTCTGGATGCTTACTGGCTCGGGACGTTTTCCTGGCTGTGGGATGCTTTCCTCTGCTGCTGGGAATGCTTTCGGGGTGTTTATAGCTGGGCGATCGCTTTCTGCTCTTCAGGGCTAGGACGTTTTTTTTTAAAATGGATGGGGCGGTCCTTGCGTTTAAGCCTTTGATGGTGTTCCTAAGTTGTGGTCGTCCACACGATGAGGAATATTCATTGTTATAATTCTGTATCATGCCAATCTGGCAGTCTAAGGTCGAGGTAGCTTTGTAATAGAATTCCATGACCTACAACAAAAGTCAACCTTTGACCTAGCAAGTGCAAGAACGTCTTGATAGCTTTGTATGCTGGCAGGCAATCAAACAGCTGAGTTAATAGCACTTCTAAATTAGCTAGAAAATTGTTTTCTGGCATCAAAGGCCGGACGATTGATCCACGAATGCTAGCTTATCTGTTCATGTGCTCCTAGATCCACCAAACGTACGTCCTTATTGATCATTAAAGTCTTGCACTCCTGGCATTGTTAGGTCCGTTCACTTTCCATCTAAGATATATGTTGCCCATGCAGTAGTGTTTTTGTTCTATGGATCCCACATCGAAACTGTTGTTTGGTTGGATGAAAAGAAGGTGGTCGGCCAGTAAGTCATATGATATTCTCTTTTGTTTCCCCACAAATACAAGTGCCTAACCCATGATTGCGGTCCGTAAGCCTTTTGTCTAAAATCAGTTGTTGTATCAATGGTTAAATTCGTTCCAGATATCTTGTCATATGCATTTATTATCCATTGGGCTGGTGAATGGATGTAAACTCCGCTTGTCGCTTGGGAAGCTACTTGGAGTTCAGTTAGTATTCCGTCTGTACGTGGTTAATAAACATAAAGTTATATACTGACCTTACTAAAGATTGGGGTGGTTGAAATGGTTGCATATGAAACACCGCAGCCAGTAATTAATCAGTAAATGACAAAATTTACCTGATTCTGGAAAACGCCCATAGGCGGATGACCTAGCTAGATGCACACTATCAGTATTTATTGGCGGATTTAAATATTTAGGTTAGCGGTTTTAGCAAGTCTAACGTGGAAACGTGGAAGCCATTATATTCATCTATCTGCTAATGGTTAGATGCTGAAGTCTAAAGATTTAGTGATTAAAAACGCTCCTACATTGAAAGTGGCACTTTCGTTATATTAAAAGGTTCCATTTTAAATAATGTTTAAAATAGTTTTATAAATACAGATGCACATCCTAATGAACCAAGCAAACGACGTGTGTTCTTAACGCATCAAATTGTTAATTGGCGCGGGGAGTGTAGGATTGCCCCTTAAAGAAATTGGCTTAGAGTCATGTCTAACATATCTGAAGAAGCTCTAAATAACTGATCAATATTAGTAACGAGATGGCAATCAAATAACTCAATGTGGCAAAATACCCCGATGTTACTACACCTTTTGTTCTTGACAAGAAGTACTTAGCGAATATAAATAGACTGCTAATAATGTTCAGCTAAGCAGAACCTTAGAATTATTGTAAATTTTTCCAATGAAGAAAGAAGAGAGTTCACTTTCCCTAGAGTCTAGATCAAATCAGGCTTTACATAGTAGTGACAGAGCGTATAGTTTTTAGTACAAGAGAAGTTGACTGGCAATTTGAAGGCAGTAAACCATTCTGATTTCTTATGAACCCAATGTTTTAGATGTTCATTTACAACAGTTAAAAACAGATACTAATTTTGTTTGATGGCTATCCTCTACAGTTCGTAGAAGGTTGCTCATCAACTAGGGCGGGGTGTTTGCGATTATCGATAATCCAGTTGGAAAAAACAGTGAAATTTGATAAAGAATTAATATTGACCTATAAATTCAATAGATGAAAAAATTACCTACCAAGATCGGAAGACCAGTTGTTTTGTTCTGAATTTTTAATGGTGCTGGAAGTAGAAGAACTTAATGTTAAAGTCATTAGATATATATTCTCAGAGAAAAGGTACATTGCTTTTGTGTCACTGATCACGCATCTTATTTTTCCCTTGTTTTTTGTAATAAACTGAAGAATTAAGTATGTGTGCGTGGTGGACAGGGGTTGTTTTAATTAACTAGCCAATCAATGAGCAGACCGTTTCGACTTGATTACTGCACTGTTGAAGACAAACCGCTTGCACACACACCCGCTCGGACCTCCGTCCAAAAATCAATAATCAGGCGCTGACTAGTGAACCGATTCGCGGTGTCGCGACAAGGTGTGCAATCATTCTGTCTATGTAAAAATCTATTGACGCATCAGTCTCGACTGTTTTCCATGTGCAACTCATAGTGACGTTATCATTTAGTATCAGTCTATAAACATCTTTTGATCCAATGTGGGTGTAGCAGGAAGCGAGATTTCATCCATTCTCTCTCACTGACTGCCGAGGCGAAAGGCCGTGTGTTTGACTGTGCCTCTAACAAACTAAGATTACTGTGTTTGGCTGGTTATTTTTAGCATGCTAACAGATTTACTGAAGAACAGGCTCGCGCTATTCAAGACCATAAGTTTACTTAAAACGCCATGTTAAGTATTTGTCAAAAGAAGAACTAGGCCGAAGCTTGTTTCGTCTAACCAGTGAAACCGCAAAAGAAGCATTTCTGTTCTAGAAAGGCGGAGAAAATAAAAAGCGAACCAACTGCTGAAATGCAATGACTATTCATAAAGGTTTGTTGGATAAGGAAGTAGGAAAAAATTGAAAATAACATTAGCGACAAGATGTGGCCATTTATGCAAAATGTTTAACTGTTGATGAGATGCTTCCCTTTTCTAAAAAAGAAAGCGGTGCTATGTTGATGAAAACCACAATAAAAGCTAAACAATTCCATCACGCGTTGATTGTTGGGCGCGGCTTGAGACAGCTAAAAGCCATGTTTGAAAAGCAAAATCGCTCAAACATGGAGTCATTTTTTAATGCGCAAGGTGGTCATTCTGATATCAATGCCAGAAAACTATTCAGATTTCAATATGTTTTACCCCTAACCCAAATTCCACAAGTTTTGAGGGATCACATGGCTGAACTGTATATTAAACGCAAAGTATAATTAGACTTAACAACTGAATAACGGATTTTCCCTGAGACGATTCTGGCAAACAAACCAGATAGGGTTAGCATAAGACCTTAGTACATCTACCATTATGGAGAGAGTAGTGTGTAGTCCACACGGCTCCATATAATGCTTTCCAAAATACAATGACGGTATGACTACTGATGTTGCGATTAAGGCCGCCATAAAAAGCTCGGCTAACAGCATAACTGTGAACTCTTCCAAGGAGCGCAGGTTGGTAAGGCCTGGTTGGAAAAAGATGAACACAGCGGCGGTCCTATAGCGAGAGCGTTCCTACGAAGAACGTTTAAACTTAATTGCTAGTCCTGATAACAAGTCAAACGTTTTCTTGTAGAACGTTTGGCCTACAAAGCAGTCCTGTAACTAGGTCAAACGTTCTATTGTAGGAACGTTGGGCCCCCTACAAAGCGTCCTGTAACTAGTTCAAACGTTTCTTGTAGAACGTTTGGCCTAGTTAAACTTCACTTCCAGGAGTACTAAAGGCTTATAGCATAGCTGAGTGAGAGAATGTAAATATGTTCGTTTCAAGATCACCATAATCTTATCTAGCCACTAAGCCCCCGTTTAATGTCCAAAATATGTCGATTTTTAGAGGTTTATTTGGATGTTAATTTTTTTTTGAAACAAGAGTTAATTTGCCAAAACTGATATGTTATGGACGGAGATTTGTATGTGAAAAGGGGGTTTATGTGCAAAGGCTAAGATGGGTGTTCTTGAAACGTACATATTTACATTCGACCTGTGCGTTTCAGAAGAGTAGGAAGCGTGGATCTGTTCTCCAATGGGGTTCCCCCTCATTGATGTGCCTTTTCAAAAACGCAGTTGTATTGACCTTGAGTCCATTTTCTGCCGATGTCCCATCAGGTCTTAGATTGTATTGTGACTGTTGTTGACGTTGGCTACCAGTATCGCTGAAGCCTGTGCTTTTGAACAGCATAGATACAGTGTACAAGTGCTGAAGAAGTCGTTAAATTGTCCTGGTCGCCTATGATACCCAACAGAGAGTTGTCAGACAATGGTACTCAGATTGTGTCAACCCTCATGAAGAGGGTTTTACCCTTTGTAGTATAATCAAGGCAGTCAATACCAGTCTGTACTCATGCATATCAAAAAGAATGTTGAAATTTTGAATTGTACCCTTATATAAATCCATGTTTGACGAAACCAGGTACAGACAACACCCTGCAAGACTGGATGCCGATTGCTCCCAGTAGTTCTGTTTGCGCACAGATAAGATGTCTTGTGGAGAGCGCTGGGGTCTCACCGCCATTTGAACTGCTTCATGGGTAGGGAAAAACCTAGAGGTCCAGTTCTGATCTGTTTTGCAGAATTTTCTTGGAACCTAGACTCAGAATACTTCCAGCCCCTGTACCAATATGTGACAGAACTCTTGACTTCTTTTGAGAAGATAGCATGGACAGTTGCACTCAACATTCAGAAAAGGCTGCTGAGACATGTAAAAAGACCAGGATGTTAAAGTGGACAGGCGCTCATTTTCTGTTAATGATGAGGTACATGTGTTGCTGCTCACTGACAAAAACAAATTGTTGATGGAGTGGGAAGGACCTTACACAGTTATTCATTGTTTCCATCTTGATTGTACTGTGTTGATCAACAACAAAAGAAAATTTGTTCATGCAGATATGCTTGTGACATACAGTAGACGTGCATGTGATCAACCTGTCAATGTGAAACTTCCTGTACATTCTGCATATTGTGTTGACTTACAATTTTACAGCAATGTGTACAACGTGCCAACGGTTGATATTACTGATGAAGAAACTACTTCTCCTGATGTTGTGGACACTCCTTTTCCTGATGGTGCCACTGTTGTGAACAAGTGTGATTCCAAACGGACGGACTGTCTTCCTCATACTTTACATGGTGGTTCAAATGGACTGTTCATTGTGTGCTTCATTACCTGGATTTGACTGTTTCTACAAGAGTGATGAACATGTATGATGATCATTGCCTTGAATCTAAACATGATATCCCCACTATTCCACTTTCCCTTCTAAAGATACTATTCATTATATTCAGTTTGATGAGCAATTATCTGATGTTCAAAAAGAAGAGTTGAACTCTGTGTTACATAATATTTTTTCACTTTGTTTACAGATAATCCTGGATGTGTCAAAGCCCGAATTTTTCATGTGATCCAACTCACTGATTGCAAACCCATTAGGTTTAAACCATACCCATTACCTTTTTCAGCACCTGAAGTTGTTAAACAGGACGTTCAGACTATGCTAAAACTTAGTGTCATTGAGCCTAGTCAGTCTCCTTACATGTCTTCCATTGCGTTTGTTAAGAACCAGATGGAGCAATCAGATTCTGCATTGATTTCCCTGCGCTTACCAAATTACTCGTTGTGATGCGGAACCCATTTTGGATGTTGATGAACTGTTTTCATCAATCTCTGGTGCAATCTACTTCACCAAGATTGGTTTGTCAAAAGGATACTGGCAAATTTGGTTAAGCCTGAGGACAAAGAAAAGACTTCATTTCAAATCCGCTTGAGACTTTTTCAGTGGACACGAATGCCATGGAACAGTAAAGAACAGACCGCTGGAACAGTAAAGAAAAGACAGACTACTGGAACAGTAAAAGAACAGTCTGCTGGAACAGTAAAGAACAGTCTGCTGGAATAGTAAAGAACAGACAGACTGCTGAACAGTAAAGAACAGTCTGCTGGAACAGTAATGAACAGACTGATGGGAACAGTAATGAACAGACTGATGGAACAGTAAAGAACACACAGACTGCTGGAACAGTAAAGAACAGACTGATGGAGCATTAGAGAACAAAGCGGACTGTTGGAGCTGTACAGAGCAAGCAGACTGTTGGAGCTGAATATAACAAACAGACTGCTGGAGATGGAGGGAACAGACTGTTGCGGATGAATAGAACAGACTGTTGGAGCTGGAGAGAGTAAGCAGACTGCTGGAGCTGGGGAGAGCAAACAGACTGCTGGAGTTGCATAAAGCAAACAGACTGCTGGAAGTGAACAGAGCAAACAAAACTGCTGGAGGTGAACAGAGCAAACAGACTGCTGGAAGTAAATAGAGCAAACAGACTGCTGGAGTGAACAGAGCAGACAGACTGCTGGAGGTGAACAGAGCAAACAGACTGCTGGAGGTGAACAGAGCAAACAGACTGCTGGAGGTGAACAGAGCAAACAGACTGCTGGAGGTGAACAGAACAATCAGACTGCTGGAGGTGAACAGAGCAGACAGACTGCTGGAGCTGAACAGAGCAAACAGACTGCTGGAGGTACAAAGTGAAAGCTGACGGCTGACACTGAAGCTGAACGGAATGAACGAGTCGGTGACAGCTGACGTGAAAGCCATGGAGCTGTGAATGGCAGCTGATGCGTGGACACTGACAGTTAGTCACGTGCGCAGCTGAGCCAGTTGATTTCAACCGCAAAACGTATCAGGGTGTGTGTGTGTGTGTATGTGCGTGTGTGTTGTGGTGTGTTGTGTGTGTGTGTGTGTGTGTGTGTGTGTGTGTGTGTTTGTGTGTGTGTGTGTGTGGGGTGTGTGTGTGTGTGTGTGTGTGTGTGTGTGTGTGTTTTGTGCGTGTGTGTCTGCTACTATTTGCTCCCACTCACCGACTTCATTCACACAACATGTTGTCTGGGATAGAAATGTCCATTTCCCACGGATGAATGACACAGATGTGTTAACTACCCTTCCTTTATTCGCCTCTGTCCACAACTCCTCCCAGGGTGCATTCGCTGTCTCGCTCACATAAACATCCATTCTTTAATCTGTTTACCTCTTGTACACATGTATATGTAAAGTGTTCATGAGCGCGCGCCTACCCACACCACACACACACACACACACACACACACACACACACACACACACACACACACACACACACACACACACACACGTGTGCGCGCGCGTGCACACATACATACGCGCGCTCACACACACACACACACACACACACACACACACACACACACACACACACACACACACACACACACACACACACACACACACACACACACACACACACACACACACACACACACACACGAACACACACAGATCACACAACACACAACACAGCACAGCACACACACACACACACACACACACACACACACACACACACACACACACACACACACACACACCACACACACACACACACATACACACACACACACAACACACACACACACACACACACACACACACACACACACACACACACACACAAACACTTTTGATGACAGTAGGTATGGGATACGCCATTGTCCCATCTTCGTTCTGCCTGTGGTGTTTGTACCTGTGTCCACAGACAACATCACACTGCAGTGGAATCACAAATCACAACTTCTTCCACAGACATACTTCACGAATCTCTCTCTCTCTCTCTCTCTCTCTCTCTCTCTCCTCTCTCTCTCTCTCTCTCTCTCTTTTCTCTCTCTCCCCTCTCCTCTCTCTCTCTCCCCTCCCCTCTCCCCTCGTCTTTTCCCTCTCTCTCTCTTCTGTATTATATTATATATATATATTATATATATATTTTATATATTATAAAATATATATATATATATATATATATATATTATATATATATTATTATGAGATACTGGGTTCTGGCTGTCAGCCCTCAAATGAAAGATTTTTTATTCAGGATAGGCCACACCCCCTTCTGACGAGGGATGCATTGATAATCATCATGATGAGTGTAACAACAACAACACCAACAGCAAAAGGATATCCAAACGCTCTTAAAATGCAGTTTACTACACATGCGCATAAACATACAAGCTACTGACCCAAAATATTAAATTCATATCTGGATATCTGTATTCACGTACCAACAGCTTGTCAATGCATTTATTAACTAACAACAGGGGGCGCTACTGAAGATTTCATTTACATTTAGGGCACACATTCATCAATATAGTTGTGTGTTTTATTCGTCATTAAGAAAGTGACATGAAAACAAAACGAATTTTGCATAGTTATTTAAAACATTATATTCCTCCCATAAGTCACTGAGAGCAGTGCAGAAGAACAGAAATTGTATTTCGTCATCATTTACCTTTTCATATCAAACTGCTCTCAGAATCTACATTAAAACCATTGACTACGCTTGGCTACATCTAAAACACCACATCAAAACTTAGTTATATAGTTTTCTATATGCCTGTAAATTTATTGAATAAAAGGGTCTTTCGCACTTATTGGATAATTTTTAAAACGATCTGTACCACAGAAAACACCTATCACTTTCCTTAACATGTTGATTTCCAATTTTGCCATCTGCTGTCAATAATTTCTTGAAGAAACATTTGCAAAACCGTATGTTACTTTTGGGCACACTCACGTTCAACCATACAAACTCAAAACTATTAAATAATAGGATCTTATAAACACTTGACCCCCATGTGGATTTACCTCGTGAACTAACCAAAAGAAATTTGTAAGCTTTCAAACGCAGCCTCTTATCATTCATCCGTGATATCTTTAGCCTGCGTCGAATACACTGCACATTTAAATCCATGTAATAGATGACGGGGATAATGTCCAACACTCCATAGACTAGATCTGTAGCATTTCTATATGGACCCGTAAAATCTTTTTTAGAGCAACAAATAAACCTTTCAACATGAACAGCGGCAACATCCAATCCCCACAATTCGGCACCATAGAGACCCCATTGGCTGCACCTGAGAATAAAAAGTTTGATAATACTCTAAGAAAAATTACTATTAAGTATGTACAATCATCGAAAGATTAAATTAACAATACATTTTTCGCCCTGCTTGCAAAATCTTTATGTTAGAAAAAAATAAATACCAAGATAGCACCAGTTAATGATAACCATTTGCTCACCAAAACCATCTCTCTCTCGTTCTGCAAGGCACCTTCATTTTCTAAATAAAATAACATCTCTTTTCAGTATTACCTTAAGTTGAGGTCTGGTTGCTGCGTTAAAAAAAATTTTGTTCAACTGGATATCCCGGATCTAAAACCCCAACTGAGGTTTTCGACAACAAAACTTTTTTCATCTCCTTGCTTTATACCTTTTGTAAAAAGTGTGTATTCTGTAAATCACCACACATCAAACCCCTTTGCTTTTTACACAGTTAGACCTGCGCTTAATACATCAATATACCTTTTCCCCTTTATTCCATTCTTTTGAAGCTTTGGGCCAAGTATTTATATGGACACTGGAACCAAATGGCTTTTTGAAGTCAATGAAAGCTACCTAAAACATATGATTACATGAAACTGTTTCTGTATAACTGCAAAAGTTTAAACTTCTGATCGATATTGGATGACCTTTCTTAAAAACCGATTGCCACTCACCGTACTATAATTAAGTTCAACCAGGCTTGCAGTCTAACAGTTAGCTATAGACCTATCATTTACTATTTATACCTCAAAGTGATAAAACCCACTTTTAAGCCTTGGATCATTGACTTCACTTTTTAAAAATGGCAGTATACTCGCTTTTGTCCACTTACCGGGAAATATCCCTTTGTCAAAAAAGTAAATTGAAAAAATCTGACGAAGTACTCAGTTACGGTATTTCCGGCATTTGTATATGATTCTCCAACGACCCCATTAGGGCCTACAGCTTTTCTGTTCTGGAGTTTTTTTGTTTATTTGTTTGTTTGTTTGTATTTTTACTGCAGAGATTACTTCTGTTCTTGAGATTGTGCAGTCGAAGTAATCTGCATAGTTATTAAAATTTAAAATAACTTCTTTTTCTTTTACTTTTTCTGCGTCTTCTTCAGTTTCTTTTTTGATGCCGTCTTTTAAATGTGATTCTACTCGTTAGGGAAATCATGTTATGCGTATAACTTTTGCTAACTGATATTTTGCGCATATGCATCCGAAACTCTTGCTCATCTTCCACTGAGTTAATTAAACAGCACAATAAAGGAGATTTTACTCGCCCTCCTTTACACACACACACACACACAACCCCACACACACAAAACCACACACACACACACCACACACACACCCCGCATGAACGCACGCACACACGCACACACACACACACACACACACACACACACACACACACACACACAACACACACACGCAAGCACACACACACACACACACAGACACAGACACACACACACACACACACACCAAAACACACACACACACCACACACACACAACACACTACACACACACACACACACATACACAACACACCCCACACACACACACACAAAACACACACACCACACACACACACACACCACACACACACACACACACACACACTACTAATTTGTATTATCCAATATCAAAATGCATTTGCATGATCACTATTCCACCATTTAAAGATATACAAATGATGGTCATTAATCAATGAACATGCGGGTGCAGCATACACATCCCCGGCGTTAACAAAAAAAAGTCCTATTATCTCGGAAAAAACAAATCTATATTCTCTTCTGAGTTAACTGCTATAATTATGGCTTTAAAATTTATTGTTGATTACCCTCAAAATTTATTTAAAGTTGTTTTATGTGTAGATTCCAATCAGTTCTTTCTGCAGTGAAGAATTTTTAAAATTTAAAAATTCGACCTGAATGATGATTGAAATAAATAATTTAGTACATTTCCTCTCAGTCAGCGACACTGAAATACCATTTCTTTGCGTGCCCTCACACTGTGTGTTATATTATAATTGAAAGGTTGATGTTCTAGCAAAGAGAGGAAACAAAACGATCTCGGATTCACATTTAACTTCTCTATGTCAATGCAAAAGTGCTTAAAACTTTGCAGAGAAAGTACAATTTTCTAATTTTCATTTGATTGAAAGAGAAACTGGGTGTCTTGGTTTACACGATGAAATGAAAAATATTCATGAAAAGTTAAGTAAGTACGATCAAACATTTTTTCGTAGACGAAAGATAAGTTCCCAGATCTGTAGATGGAAACTGGATTGTTTTAAAACAAAGTATGTCAAAAACATTCATTGTATATGTGGTCATAGCATATCAACTGATGATTTGTTCTGTGTACGTTAATGAAAAAAAATCAATCCAAATACGTCTGTACAGCCCATTCAAAATGTTTTCCTGTCAGCAAATGAATATATCTTTTCTTTGTGCACTTAGCTAAAAGTCCCCTTTGGGAAATACTCCTAATAGATAATGTCCGTAATTGAGAAAAGAAGATTTTTTTTTTTTTTTTTTTTTGGGGGGGGGGGTCATCTTTGGTTAAGTCGACTTTCCCTTTTGGTGTTATAGCTGTAGATAAACTCAAAGACTGTCCCTAATTTTATATTATCTGCATAATGTCTTTTTGTTTTACAGCAACTTTTTTTCTTCCCCACACTTTCGTTTGGTTGCATTTACCACTCTTCGCTGGCTGCTCTGGGGGTGCTATTGGATTCTTTTTGCACCCAAGGTGGTGGGGAACACACCCCCTATTATGGACTGTGGGGTGTCTCTATTTGCGCCGGGAGCGCAGACACAACCAGCCGTGTCTCCCTGATGAGGTCCCGACCGAGCGGGCGAAAGGCCTCGGAGCAGGCAATACAAATATATCTGCCTTCAAAGGGGGTTGCGATGGTTCCTTTATGCAGCTAGTGAAGAGTTTCCATATCGTAACTTTTTTTTATTTTTTATTTTTATTTTTTTTTAATTTCATGTTCCTAGTTTTCTCCATCTTCAAACTCCCCTTTTCCCCCCCCCTCAAGTCCCAAATCTTTGCCAGGTCTTACTATGAAAAACAGTTCAGTTGTTGGCCTGCGCTTGTTTTTTCCCCCCCTATTAGATTGTTCGTTATGTATTTGTCTGACTTTATTCAAGTTTAAAAGGCTGTGCCAGTCTTGAATAAAAATTACGTGTTAGGTTTCCTTATGGGAGCAAAACATACACCACTTATTTACTGTTTTTTTTAGATAAGTTAATTTTTTAATCGTGTTAGCCTTTTTCCCGGCCCCCGATTTTTTTTTTCCGTCTAATATCACATAATGAAGAAAGACCCTAAAACAAAACAACACGACAACAACCAACACACACACACACACACACACCACACACACACACACACACACACCACACACACACCACACACACACACAAAACACACACTCACACTGCAATTTAGACTTGAAATGATAAACTGTTCAAGACGTATGTCAAACATACACATATTCATTGTCCTGCAGAGTTAACTGTATACCATAAATGTGGTATCTCACATGGAATTCACATTATAAAAGTTTGCAGTGTCATTCAGACATGTGGCAAACCCACAAACTTCAATATATACAACATTATTCAGTGTTACGGATGGAAATGCGTGTGTGTATGTGTCTGTCTGTCTGACTCTCACTCAGAAAATTGTGGATGCATGCACGAATGTTGGGCTTACTTACACACACCCATTCATCCAAACATGGACGGCCAGGCAACAGAGCAACTCTTCTTTTCTTTTTATGCTGCCTGAGCCATCAAAACAAAACACATTAGTAGTAACAGGTAGGGCAGATGTCGGCTCACTGACCGACCGCTCCACAGCAGCAGCTGGAGATCGGGGCGTCCACAATCACGGCCACGGCCCTCACCTGGAGAGAAGGCAAATATCTTCGTTCAAGACCACCCATCTTATTTTGCACGAAAACCCCCTTTTTCACATACAAATCACGTCCATCACATGTCAATTTTGGCCAAAATTAACACCTGTTTCTAAACAAAATTATTACACAAAAATCGCCAAAAATCGACGTAATCAACACATTGAAACGGGGGCTTACGTGCAAGATAAGATTTGGTGATCGTGAACCCGTATATTTACATTCTCTCCCGGGACATAAAATCAACTAAAAATGTAAATGGCTTGACCGGCTCACTCCCAGACCGATTTTAATCAATAGGCCCGGTCTCCCGGGCTGCCTTGCATGCTCTGCGCGATCAACCAATCGGCAGGAGGTATGACGTCATTTCTGCCGGGGAGAAAATCGAACGTGAGGCTGATCGGCATTTAGGCTGGGGACGTCAATGTGTGAAGATGCGTGTTTGTCGAGTCTTGCTCGAAACCAACCCGATCAAAATAGGGCCTAGATCTTTTGGAAACGGATAAAGGAAAACGTGAAATGACAGTAAGTGAACTGGATGATTTTTTACGTAATTGTTTTGTAGAGCAACTTGATAATGAGCCGATCGACGAAGGTTCTTTTATGAAGTTGAGAAACATGGCTGAAATTACGCCTGTTTTGCTGCAGGCCGGTTCAAAGCTGAAAATCGTAAAACTCTTCATCAATCTTTGCTTTTAGGCCATTGGCTTGAAAGAACAAAAACTGTTTTTAAAAAATCTAACCCAAAAGCGTCCTGAGATAATTATTTGAAAACTGAAATTCTGATGGAACCCAGGCTGCCTGAGACAATCTTTAAGCAGGTGAATTGAAACGGTGAAGCAGGTTCTATTTTTAGGCTGTGCTTCGGCGGTTGCCTTCCACCGCTAACGCGTGAACGTTTACTGGGATTGCTGGAGCTTGCTTGTACTTGCTAAGTTCGGATACTAAGGAGGTAACTCCTGCAACGCCAGCGCTCCAACCATGGTCGGTCAAAGGTCATGATAGCAATCCTCACAAGACCAACCAAGCGTGTCTACCAGCGCTCAAGCCATGGTCGGTCAAAGGTCATGAGAGGGAGGGAAAGATCCCTTGTCAGCGCTCCAGCCACCCCACCCCCACCCCCACCCCACGCACGCACGCCCCGCCCCCACCCCCACCCCATGCACGCACGTCCCCACCCCACACACGCACGCACGCACACTCACGTTTGTCCTACAAAGCAGTGCAGTAATCCAGGCCAAAACGCCCTGCTATTGATTGACATAGTTAATTAAACCACACACGCCCCACTCCCTACCCCACACACATATAACTTCTTCAGATTCTTGCCACAAAACAAGAGAAATAAGATGGACGAGCTTGAACAAAGACATTTACATTCTCTCCCTATAATATAAAAATCTAATGATTTACAGCACGCTCTTCTACTTCTAGCACCATTAATAAATCAGAACAAACAACTGGCTTTCCGTCTTGATTAGTTATTTTTATATTTAAAGAATTTATGTCTACGCTAATTAATTCTTTAAAATAACTGTCTCCTCCAAACCTATATATAACTGATAATCGCAAAACCCTGCCTTAATTGCTGGCAGTGCTCGTAGAACTGTAGAGGGCTGCCCCATAAATAAATTGCGGTCTGTTTTTAACTCCTCTAAATTGACATACAACATCGGGTTCACGAGAAAATCGGCTGGTCTATTGCCTAAATACTCATAAATGCCCCATTCTACAAGGCCGTGTGTGCTGAAGCTATATGTTTCGCCACTATTATAAAAGCCCAAAATTCGAGCAAGGCTTCTAGGAAAAACGTACCCCCTTTCTTCTTCTGGAAAGTTGATAGTAATTATAAGGTTTGCCTCATTAATTGTTAACTTAATGCCAAAATTGCTAAATACTTCTCTTAAAGCACAAAAGTTGTAGTAACCATCGGGTATTTTTAAATGTTTTAATAGTTTGCCTTGTTTGTCCTTAACATCTACCCAGTTATTCTTAGCTCTTTCAGCCGAGCTTCGGCGAATCAGTTCTGTGCGCCACCTTCTGTCTGAAGAAGCCACCAAGACTCTGGTTTCTGCTTTCATTATTTCAAGACTCGACTACTGTAATTCTCTTCTTGCTGGTAGTCCACAGAATCTTCTTGCAAAATTGCAGAAGGTTCAAAATAATTCTGCTCGTCTTGTCTTGAAATCTCCGAAAACCTCTCATGTTTCTCCCCTGCTTAAATCTTTGCACTGGCTTCCTGTTGAAAAACGCATCAAGTACAAACTTTCTTTGCTCTGTTACAAGGCATTGGACGGCCTCGCTCCATCTTACCTCTCTAAACTTCTGTCGCCCTATACTCCTTCTAGACAGCTTCGCTCTTCCTATGACACTCGTATTCTGCAAATCCCTCGTTTTCGGGCCAGAACACTTGGTGAACGTTCTTTTTCTTTTCAGGCTCCTTCCTGCTGGAACAATCTCCCTTATGCACTCCGGAACTCAAACAGTCTTTCTTCTTTCAAGTCCTCCCTCAAAACTACTCTCTTCAAAACATAATTTCGCTGGTGTGTGGTTGTGTGCGTGTGTGTGTGTGTGTGTGTGTGTGTTTGTGCGTGTGCGTGTGTGTGTGTGTGTGTGTGTGTGTGTGTGTGTGTGTGTGTGTGTGTGTGCGTGTGTGTGTTTGTGTGTGTGCGTTGTGTGTGTGTGTGGTGTGTGTGTCTGTGTCTGTGTTAGGGCTTATCGCTGTAAGCGCTTAGGGCTTTTGTTTAAGATTAAGCGCACTAAATGTTCCTTATTATTATTATATGTTAATCCATTTTACTTTAAAACCAATTTCTTTAAGGGCAATCCTATAATCACCGCGCCTATTGATAATTGGGTACGTTAAGAACACACTTTTGTTTTGTTGGTTTATATAGATGTACATCCTTTTTATAACTATTTAAAAAATTAATTTAAAAAATGGAGCCTTTTAAATATACCGAAAGTGCTACTTACAATGTAGGAGCGTTTTATAACCCCAAATCTTTAGACTTCAGTTTACTAACCATTGCAGTAGACGAATCATACGGCTTCCAAGTCAGACTTGTAAACCCACTAACTAGATATTTAAATGCCCCAATAAATAATGATAGAGTGCCATCAGCATGGTCATCTCGCCCTATGACGTTTTTCCAGAATCAGTATAATTTTGCCATTTACTGCGCAACTACTGGCTGCGGCGTTTCATATGCAAACCATTTAAGCCACCCCAATCTTTTAGTAAGGTCAGTATATAACTTTCATTTTATTACCAGTACAGACGAATACTAACTGAACTACAAGTGCCCCTCCCCAGCGACAACGCGTTTAATCCATTTAAAAGCCCAATGGACATTAATACATATGAAAGAATTTGCAACGAATTTAACATTAATCCTTCAACTGACTTTAGACAAAAGTTAGACCGCAATCATGGGTTAGGCACATTGTATTTGTGGGGTGTAAAAGAGAATATAATTATGACTACTGGCCCAGCCACACCTCTTTTCAACCAAACGCACAAGTTCGATTAGGGTCAATTGAACAAAAACATCCTAATGCTTGGGCAACATATATCTTAGATGAAAGTGAAGGTCTAACAATGCCAGGAGTGCAAAGACTTAATGACTCCATACGGACGTACGTTTGGTGCCTATTAGGAGCACAAGCACAGACCAAGTCTAGCATAGTGGATCAATCTACAGGCTTTGACGCCAGAAAACAATTTCTTGCCAATTTAGAAGACGCTATTAACTCAGCTGTTGATTTGCCTGCCAGCATACAAAGGTATCAAGACGTTCTTGCACATGCTAGGTCAAAGGCTGACTTTGTTGTAGGCCATGGATTATACATGCTACCCTCTGACCTTAGACTGCAGATTGGCATGATACAGAATTATAACAATGAAATCCTCATAGCTGGAGACGCCCAAAACTTAGGACACAATCAAAGCTTAAACACAAGGCCTGCACCGTCCATTTAAAAAAAAAAGTACCTAGCCCTGAAGAAAGCGATCTGGTTATAAGCGCCTCACAGCCAGAAAGCAGTCCAGAAAGTGCGCCACCTGTTAATGTACCTTACACTGACAGTCATACTAGCGAAAAGACAGCCCTCGTTGTGTTTTTAACTTTTACTGGATTAGCCATACTTTATTTCACTAAAAATTAATCCAGCAGCTAGCACTCCTAATGTCCACAGATGGTCAGCCATATAGCCAGCAACTTTACCTATAGTAGACAAAACCCAACTAACAACACTACCTATTATGCCAGGCAGAGCATCAAGCGCTTTGGCTGCTAACTTCTTTAATAAGTTTGCTAGATGATGTAATTGTTTTCTAATCCAACTTTTACCAGGTTGAGGTGTTGGAGGAGTTACTGGGCCTGTTGGCGCACTGCCGGTTAAAGCATAAACGAGTGTAGAGATAGCAAACCCAATAGCTGTTAATATACTAACTATTGTAATCCCCTGTTCCCTGAACAGAATTCTTATTCTTTCAGCTAGCGTTGTATTTTCATAAAGTATTCTGTTTATAAAATTTCAAAATGGAGTGACTGATGGCGGCGAACGAAGCAAAATTAGGAATAGAGTTTGTTTAGAACTTACCGCCAATGACATTGACAAACAAAGCACATGACAAGACACGATGCATTTCAACCACTTGGGTCTTCTTCAGGCGAAAAAAATAAATCACATTTAACATGTGGGACAGTACGAACAAAGAACGAAAAACGAAAAAAAAAATGAATGAAAAATGACTCATCCGTTGTTGTCCATGTGGTCGGAAGGCGGAAATGACATGGGGCCAGGGGGATTATGGGAGAGGAAACGGAGGGGGGGGGGGGGGGGGGGTTGCGTCGGGGGAGGTGTGTGTGTGTGTGTGATATGATAGGGTTGTGTGTCTAGTTTATTGTGATGGTGTGATATCTTTGTGATGGTTGTGGTAATGGTGGATTGATAATAATGGTAAGGGGAAAGAAGGGGGGGGGGGGGGGGGAACTGAGGGAAAAAATGGGGGGGGGGGGGAATTTAAGGGAAGGATAAAACAAAATTAAGATTAAATAGATGGAGGGTTGCTGTAACTACTGTATGAAGTGAGTGAAGGGATGTGGTGGTGGTGTATGTATGTGTGTGTGTATGTGTGTGTGTATGTGTGTGTGTTGGTATGGGATTTGCCAACTGATGTGGAAGTGGTGGGTATGTGTGTTTGGTATTGTTGGATATTGATGCCTTGGGGTGTATTGTGCCCAGTTTGGCAATGAGATGGATTCTTGAGTTGTGCGTTCAAAGCTGTCACTCTGTGACTGCCAGAGTGCCATAACTTTGACATGGTCGATGTTGTGTTTGGGTGTGGTTGAAGTGTAGGGCGACGGGTTTGGGTCGGTGGTGGCGGATATCAGCCAGGTGTTCAGAGATGCGTGTTTCAAGTGTGCGTGACGTTTCCCCTATGTAGATCTTGCACACAGTTGGCAGTGGATGGCATATATAATGTTGCGGCTCTGACATGAGAATGTGCGTTTGACTGTGAAGGAGTCTTTGGGGCCCTGTAAGATGGGTTCTGTTTGGTGAGGGGCAGATTTTGCAGTTGGGTTTAGAGCAGGGGTGAGTACCTGGTGGTGTAGCTGTGGTTCTGTTCAAACTGGACCGCACGAGGATGTCTTTGAGGTTTTTGTCACGTTTGAATGTGATCATGGGTTTGGTATGGAAGGCGGGTTTGTGGTTAGTGTATCTATGTGCCAATTGGATTTGAGGATCCTACAGATGGGGAGGTGTGCGGGGTGGTAGAGAAGGTAGGCTGTGGGTCTGTCTGTCTTGGTTGGATGCTGGATTTCCAGAGCAGATGTTCTGGATACAGCTATGGTGCGGCGGAGTGCTGCATTGATGATGGAACTGGGTATCCGCGGTTGGTGAAAAATTGTGACATTTTGGCTGCTTGTATAGTGAAGTCTTCCTCGCTGGAGCAGAGTCTGCGAAGACGGAGAAATTGTGAGTATGGGATGCTGTCTTTAGTGTATGGGTTGTGGGAGGATGAGTAGTCTAGTATGCATGTGCGTCGGTGGGTTTGTAGAAAATGGAGGTTTTGAGTTGGCCTTCTTCAAGGGAGATGGTGATGTCTAGGAAGTTGACGACTGCGAAATGGTGTAGGTAAGTCGGATAGATGGATGGAAGGTCTGGGCAAAGTGAGGAAGTTGAGGAGGTCTCTACACTGTCACGATACAGGGTTAGATATTTTGTTCTTCCAACGTTTATTTTAGGAACGTGTGTGATAGCTAGGCTTAAAAGAAACATTGTGTTCGGAAGTTGTGTGCCTGTGCATGTTATTTTTAGTTGCATGCAAGCGTGCGTGTGTCTTCCTTAGATACTTCGTTCCCAGAGTCCAACAAACGGTTTGAATTTTGATGTGGCCTGAACTGAGTTCAGGTAGACAGGGGAGGTCACTTGTGTGTGGCGAGTCAGCGAGACTAGAAGTTTCCCTCACACGACGTATGCTGTGTTCGGCTTGGAGCTCCTGTTCCCCCACAGTGGTGGAGTTGTGGCGTGGACATTATTGTCCCCAATTTCGTGGGCGTTTCAACAGTTTTTCTGTGCGCCTGGTCGTGGGTCCGTCTCGGGTTGCAGTTTGGAACTTTTGCCGTTGTTCGTCTCTGGATTCGGAAGTCTATGTTTGTGCGTTTGTGTCTGTGTGCGCATGGTTCAATGTATTCAGTTATAATTTTCCTTTTTGTTTCATGCTTTCTGGCATTTATGGTTTTATGCATGTGTATTTTAACGTGACTGCGAGAAAAGGTGTGGGTAGAAAGCGTGTGTATTTGTGAACGTGTGAGATTTGGGAGAGTTTTACTTTGCGGTGATGAGACGGAGTAACTTCCCTTCGCCCGATTTTAATTTTGTTATGTATTTTAGTAGAATAAAGAAGGGAACAGTGTTCTTTTCCGTGAAGCTGGGAAAAGCAAGTGGATAGTTATATTGAACTAGTCTGTATGTTTTGAATTGAGGGTTGTTTGTTTTTGAGAAAAAAAACACATTTAATTTGTAGTTTAAGTGTTGGAAGTCAGTAGTATTGTATAATTTTTTGCTTTATATAAATTTCGGTTGTTAATTGAAAGGCGTGTTCCGACATTTTGACAGTTAGTTCTCTTCGCTGTTGGGAACTTGTTATAATTGGCCAAGGTCATGATGACCGGCGGAAGTTGACCTTCAAGGTCAATGTCATACATATAAACAATTGCTGAATTATTTCCCTTTGAATAACATTGTCAAAATTGTTTAAGTTATTCTATATTAATGTTATTGTCCTCTTTCTTGAGGAATTAAAAGGGTGTTTTGCATTTTCTTGTTTGGGAAAGAAAGATGGTGTTTTAATTAAATCTTACTATGTTTTTTCAAGTAGTTGGGACTTAGGTTTTCCTTGGGGAGACTCGGGTTAGTATTACCTGTCAGTTTAATGTCATCCCCAGAACCTGATCAGTTGCTGTGCGTGGTCCCCTTCCGCACCTGAGCTGGTGAGAGTGGCCGTTGTCAAGCTGGTGGCCCGACTGACGGTTGGGTGACGTCTGTTGTCTGAAGGACAGGAGCGGCGTGGAAGGAGTGACTCCATTGACTCCTCGTTTTAGCAACGGACTTCTGGTCTTGGGCTTCCTGACTAGGGAGCGGGTGAATGGACCGATGTGAGTAGTGGAGAGTGGATGAATGTGGAGAATAGAAGGTGTCATCAGGTGGAAAGCGGAGAGACTGTAGAGAACGAGGAATCAACGTGACAAAGAATATGAATGAAGTTCTTTGTTGAAGGCTCAACTATATTCGTCTCCGCCAACATACTGTGGACGCTCATGTTAGTTTTGTTCATCTGCTCAGTTTGGGATGTGTTCTATCGTCTTGGTGTTGTGAACCCCATGAACTTTTGAACAGAAGAACACGTCAAAAAGCTTTCATCGCTTTGGACTTTTGGTTTCACCTTCGTTGAAGGAACTGCATTAGTAATGAACTATAGTTGGTGATAGTTTTGCTTATCTCAAATTCTGAATTATTGTGATTCGTGCTCTGCTGCATGTTGGAATGATTTGAATACCCTGTTGTTGTGGTGTGCATACATGTTTGAAATTATTTGGCTGATATTGATTGTTGTGTGCATTCACAGGTTTTTGTACACAGAGAAGGAAGCAGAGCGGTCGGCAGTGTGTGTGTGTCTTATAGCGTACGCGGGGCCTTGTTAAGTAATTTTGTGCGCTGTTTGGTTTTAGCAAATTATTGGTTGTTGTTTTTTTTGTGGAGTGCATGTTGTGATGTGATTAATAAATTTAGTTAGTTTATGTTACATTTGGTGTGAGTGTGGTTAGGGATGAATCATAGTTGAGTGTCTGGGCTTGTGGATGAAGGTTGAATGCGGGACTGGTCGTTGGTGTGTGAACGCGGAGTGGAGCCCGACTTGGTGTTTGCCATCTCCCTCGGCGACGTGACATTTGGTGGCAGCGGTGGATCGATGGATGAACAGTAGGTCGGGAGTTTCTTTCGTGTGTATGACTGGTGTGTGATAGGGTTAGGACATCCTTGTTTTGGTTTGCATCTTTGTGTCCTGTTGTGTGTTGTTTGAAACGTGGGAGGTTGGAGGGGCCTGGGGCTCTGAGCCGCGGGAAGTCCGGATCCAGAGTTCGACTGAGTTCAGGCCGAGTCCAGACTGATAGCTTGAGGGAGGATCCACCTCAGGCGCTCAGTTAGGTCCCGATTCATCTTAGCGTTCAGAATTTTGTTTAGTTCAAAAATTTGTAGGTCAGCAGTTAGGGTTTTGTATGAGTGTGTGTGTGAAAGGGTGTTAGGTAGAAAAAAAAATTTTTGACGCTGTTCGTGAACTGAGTTTTTGCGATAGTCGACTGTGAGTGGTATGTCCATCGAGGACAAGAAACGTCTACGTTCAGGCCGTTTGGTTCCAGACTCGGAGCTTCAGAGGAAGAGAAGATGGATGCTGGCAAGTTAACTGTCGAGGAGAAACCTCTGCTTGTTGAGCAAGAACGTTCTCCGATGGGTACCAACACCGAGGTTAAGGTGGACCCAGAGGTGTTACGGTTGCGCAAGAACGGATAGCTCTTGGACTGACAGGCACCGAGTTAGTGGCTTTTGTTCAGCGGAGCTGAAGGAAATAAGGAAGATGCGCTTGCGACAAGAGGAACTGGAGTTAAGGAAGGAAGAGTTGGATCGCCAGGAGAAATTGAGGAAGGAGAGTCGGATCGCCAGAGAAATTGAGGAAGGAAGAGTCGGATCGCCAGGAGAAATTGAGGAAGGAAGAGTCGGATCGCCAGGAGGAATTGAGGAAGGAAGAGTTGAATTGAGGAAGGAAGAGCTTAATCAACAAGAGAGGCTTAGGAAGGAAGAGTTGGATCGCCAGGAGAAATTAAGGAAGGAGAGTTGGATCGCCAGGAGAAATTAAGGAAGGAAGAAATGGAGCTTCAGGAGCAGATTAGAAGGAGGACCTGAAGTTGAGACAAGATGAGATCCAGTTGCGCCAAGCGGAGTTGGAGAGCTCGGAAAGGAAAAGGGCTGAAGACGCTGAGATCTTTCAAAGGGAGTTAGCGAAGTTGGCCAAACCAAAGACGCCTGATTCGTACCGTGTGCGGTTGCCCGAATTCGACGATGGAGACGATATTGAGGCATTTTTGCGACATTTTGAAAGTATAGCCGTTGCGCATGAGTGGCCAGAGGGCGTTTGGGCTGCGAGATTGTCTCCGTTGTTGCATGGAAAAGCGAGGAAAGCGTTTCTGCTTATTGATCACGGCGAAACACCACTCAGCTATCACGACATCAAGACGCTCTTCTAAGAGAATTTCGTAGGACTCCAGAGTTTTACCGGAGGAAGTTTAGGGAAATGCGGAAAGAAGTTGACGAGGATTTCACCCAGTTTTTGAAGCGACTGAAAGAGAACTTCAATCTGTGGTTGAAGCTGGCAGAGGTGGACTCGAGATCCAAAAGCGTTGTGTGATTTGTTCTTGAGAGAACAGTTTTTGTCAACTCTCAGTGCCGACCTAGCTTACTACGTCCGCGAGAAGAAACCGCGTAATGTGGAGGAAGCCGCACAGCTTGCTTTGACTATGTCGAAGTTAGGCGAGAGGCAAGAGTGCACAATCCTACCATTGGTGCTCCGAGTCAGTTCAAGAAAGTCCGACCAGAGGGTCAGTCAGCCAATAGAGGAAGGACATTGGAAACGGGACTAACAAAGCCAACTGCTGCAACTGCAGGGAACTCGGTCAAACCAGCAGACAACCGTGTGACTTCCAAGGCTCCCTCGTCGTCCTCGTCTAACACTCCGGGGAAGTTTGCGGATTTTCGGTGCTACAGGTGTGGGAAACCAGGTCATACTGCCAGGCAGTGCCGATCTTCTGTGAGATTTATATGCTCGCCAGAGAAGGAGCTTGGACAGAGAAACCTGTGGCTGCTTATTCACCATACTTTCCCGCAACTGGAACGGCAAGGAGGTGACAGCTCTTAGAGACACAGGAGCGGAAGTTTGTTGCGTTAGAGAAGACCTTGTGGCTGCGGACCAGTACCTTCCGGGAAATATTCAACTGGAAATGGCTGATCGTTCATGTGTGGGAACCTACCCCTTGGCATTAATTTGTGTGGACACCCCGCTTGTGCAAGAAAGTTTGTCGTGGCCGTGCTGCGTCATTTGCGTTGTGAAGTGATCCTTGGGAACCAGGTGACAGGGATGAACGGAGAACTCTTAGCAGTACCTTTGTTTCCGTCGTCAAAACCGTTGGGAGTAGTTCAGACCCGAGCGCAAAAGGCGGCTGAGGAATCCTACACTGTTCTCGACATCGAAAGTGTTGAAGGTCTCAACGTTAGTCCAAAACAGCTGCGAGAACTGCAAGAGAAGGATGCCACGTTGCAACGTGCTAGAGACGCTGTTGCGAAGAGAGTTGTAGTTCGCGTTGGCAAGAAGCGGAACCAGGTCACTTTCCGATTTAAGAAGGGATTCTACAGAGAGTATATTGTGAGGGTGATCAACAGTATACACAGGTGTGTGTACCGAAGCCGTTACGTCAGCGGGTCATTCAACTCGCTCACGACCCACCAATGAGCGGACATTTGGGGACAAGAAAACCCGACTCAGAGTGGGACGAGATTTCTATTGGCCGGGAATGTGCGGAGACATTCATCGATACTGTTTGTCTTGCGAAACGCTGCAGAGAGTGACTCCTCGCGAAGAGTGGACACCAGAACTGAACAAGTCGTTCAACTCTCTCAAAGAGTCGTTGTCGTCGCAACCGTATGTGTTCTACCTCACTTCAACAAACCATTTGTGCTTCGCACGGATGCGTCAGACTCAGGGCTAGGGGCAGTCCTGCTCCAGGATCAAGGTCAAGGACTTCAAATTGTGGCTTGCGCAAGCAAGAAGCTTTTGCCAGCAGAGCAAAACTATTCAAACCGTGGAGAAGGAGTGTCTCGCTATGGTTTGGGGAATAGGCAAGTTCAGTCCCTATCTGTATGGCCGACAGTTTACGGTTCAGAGTGACCATCAGCACTACAGTATCTGCAAACCATGAAAGCGACCAACAAGCGTGTCATGAGATGGTCCCTCCAGATGCAGCCGTATTCTTTTGTTGTGGAGGCCATCCCAGGCAAGGAGAATGTTGGAGCTGACTATCTGAGTCGCATCGAAGTCGAGTGAGACGTTCTGCAAATCTTACCTGTACCGTTCCTGGTTGTTAATGTAACCCTCCAGGTTTCATCTGGAAGGGGGGTTTGTCACGATACAGGGTTAGATTATTTGTTCTTCCAACTGTTTATTTTAGGAAACGTGTGTGATAGCTAGGCTTAAAAGAAAACATTGTGTTCGGAAGTTGTGTGCCTGTGCATGTTATTTTTAGTTGCATGCAAGCGTGCGTGTGTCTTCTTAGATCTTCGTTCCCAGAGTCCAACAAACCGGTTTGAATTTTGATGTGGCCTGAACTGAGTTCAGGTAGACAGGGGAGGTCACTTGTGTGTGGCGAGTCAGCGAGACTAGAAGTTTCCCTCACACGACGTATGCTGTGTTCGGCTTGGAGCTCCTGTTCCCCCACAGTGGTGGATTGTGCGTGGACATTATTGTCCCCCAATTTCGTGGGCGTTTCAACAGTTTTTCTGTGCGCCTGGTCGTGGTCCGTCTCGGGTTGCAGGTTTGGAACTTTTGCCGTTGTTCGTCTCTGGATTCGGAAGTCTATGTTTGTGCGTTTTGTGTCTGTGTGCGCATGGTTCAATGTATTCAGTTATAATTTTCCTCTTTTGTTTCATGCTTTCTGGCATTTATGGTTTTATGCATGTGTATTTTAACGTGACTGCGAGAAAAGGTGTGGGTAGAAAGCGTGTGTATTTGTGAACGTGTGAGATTTGGGAGAGTTTTACTTTGCGGTGATGAGACGGAGTAACTTCCCTTCGCCCGATTTTAATTTTGTTATGTATTTTAGTAGAATAAAGAAGGGAACAGTGTTCTTTTCCGTGAAGCTGGGAAAAGCAAGTGGATAGTTATATTGAACTAGTCTGTATAGTTTTGAATTGAGGGTTGTTTGTTTTGAGAAAAAAAAACACATTTAATTTGTAGTTAAGTGTTGGAAGTCAGTAGTATTGTATAATTTTTTGCTTTTATATAAATTTCGGTTGTTAATTGAAAGGCGTGTTCCGACATTTTGACAGTTGTTCTCTTCGCTGTTGGGAACTTGTTATAATTGGCCAAGGTCATGATGACCGGCGGAAGTTGACCTTCAAGGTCAATGTCATACATATAAACAATTGCTGAATTATTTCCCTTTGAATAACATTGTCAAAATTGTTTAAGTTAATTCTATATTAATGTTATTGTCCTCTTCTTGAGAATTAAAAGGGTGTTTTGCATTTTCTTGTTTGGGAAAGAAAGATGGTGTTTTAATTAAATCTTACCTATTTTTTTCAAGTAGTTGGGACTTAGGTTTTCCTTGGGGAGACTCGGGTTAGTATTACCTGTCAGTTTAATGTCATCCCCAGAACCTGATCAGTTGCTGTGCCGTGGTCCCCTTCCGCACCTGAGCTGGTGAGAGTGGCCGTTGTCAAGCTGGTGGCCGACTGACGGTTGGGTGACGTTGTTGTCTGAAGGACAGGAGCGGCGTGGAAGGAGTGACTCCATTGACTCCTCGTTTTAGCAACGGACTTCTGGTCTTGGGCTTCCTGACTAGGGAGCGGGTGAATGGACCGATGTGAGTAGTGGAGAGTGGATGAATGTGGAGAATAGAAGGTGTCATCAGGTGGAAAGCGGAGAGACTGTAGAGAACGAGGAATCAACGTGACAAAGAATATGAATGAAGTTCTTTGTTGAAGGTCAACTATATTCGTCTCCACCAACATACCTGTGGACGCTCATGTTAGTTTTGTTCATCTGCTCAGTTTGGGATGTGTTCTATCGTCTTGGTGTTGTGAACCCCATGAACTTTTGAACAGAAGAACACGTCAAAAAGCTTTCATCGCTTTGGACTTTTGGTTTCACCTTCGTTGAAGGAACTGCATTAGTAATGAACTATAGTTGGTGATAGTTTTGCTTATCTCAAATTCTGAATTATTGTGATTCGTGCTCTGCTGCATGTTGGAATGATTGAATACCCTGTTGTTGTGGTGTGCATACATGTTTGAAATTATTTGGCTGATATTGATGTTGTGTGCATTCACAGGTTTTTGTACACAGGAAGGAAGCAGAGCGTCGGCAGTGTGTGTGTGTCTATAGCGTACGCGGGGCCTTGTTAATGTAATTTTGTGTGCTGTTTGGTTTTAGCAAATTATTGGTTGTTGTTTTTTTTGTGGAGTGCATGTTGTGATGTGATTAATAAATTTAGTTAGTTTATGTTACATTTGGTGTGAGTGTGGTTAGGGATGAATCATAGTTGAGTGTCTGGGCTTGGTGGATGAAGGTTGAATGCGGGACTGGTCGTTGGTGTGTGAACGCGGAGTGGAGCCCTGACTTGGTGTTTGCCATCTCCCTCGGCGACGTGACACACCTCCATCCCCCACACTGATGGACTAAGGGCCCTCACATTTTTCCTTGACAAACGGCCCCCAACCAACAACACCCTCCGACCACCACACTGGTCAGACTCGCTGAATTAGTCCTCACCCTGAACACATTCAATTCAACAAGCACACATTTTCACAAATTAGTGGTGTTGCCATGGGTACCAAAATGGGACCAGCCTACGCCTGCCTCTTCATGGGACACTTGGAACACCGCCTACTCAACACATACACAGGCCCCACACCTGAACTGTACAAAAGGTATATCGATGATGGACTGGGAGCCACATCTATGCCAAAACAGACCTCCTCAACTTCCTCAACTTTGCCCAGACCTTCCATCCATCTATCGACTTACCTACACCATTTCGCAGTCGGTCAACTTCCTAGACATCACCATCTCCCTTGAAGAAGGCCTACAGAGAATGTAAATATCTGTGTTCAAGCTCACCAATCTTATTTTGCACGAAAACCCCTTTTTCACATACAAATCACATCCATCACATATCAGTTTTGACCAAATTTAACACCTGTTTCACACTAAGATTAACACGCCAAAAAACTTCTAAAATCGACGTAATCGTCAATTTTAAAACGGGGGTTTCCGTGCAGAATATGATTTGGTGATCTTGAACACAGATATTTACATTCTCTCCAAACACACAAAATCAACTACGGTTATATGGCTTAACAATATTACGCTCTCAGACCGATCTAATCAATAAGGCTGCAACAAAAATTTATGTGCAGTGAAGCGTGCAACGCGAGACCTGCTGCCTGCATTATTAATTAGCTGAGCTGTCACGTGTGCTCGTTTAACCAATCTACAGGAGACATGACGTCATTTCTGCCCGGGGAATGTGGGCTAGGCTGCTGGGCCCGCATTCCCCAGCAGACCGGCTAATAACCAAGACGTGCGTTAGTATTGCTCTGAACAGAAATGACCAGTTCAAGTATGGAATCTGAATTTTTTTCGCAAGAAGCCCAAGAGACTACAATGGATGCTGATTCTCAAGAAAGCCAAACTGAGCATTTGCTTTATTCTGATGAGCAAAAAGAAATAATATTGAAACACAAAAAGTATTATCAGGAAATGATTGAAAAATTAGAACGTGGCGAGCCGTGTTCTAAACCGGTCCGACCCAAAGAGAGTTTAAGTCTTTTGGAAGCGAAGAAGGAAAAACGTGAAATGACAGTAAGTGAACTGGATGATTTTTTACGTAATTGTTTTGTAGAGAAACTTGATTATGAGCCGATCGATGAAGGTTCGTTTATGAAGCTGAAAAACATGGCTGAAATTACGCCTGTTTTACTGAAAGCTGGTTCTGAGATCAAAGCTGAAAAATGTAAAACTCTTCGGCAATCTTTGCTTTTAGGTCATTGGCTTGAAAGAACAAAAACTGTTTTAAAACATCTAACCCAAAAGTGTCCTGGGATAATTATTTGAAAACTGAAATTCTGATGGAACCCACGATGTGTAAAAAACTGACGGAATTATCATTTTGTTTTTTCTATTATCCAAAATTTCACAAGCTAGGAATTTCTATCAACAGCTTGTATGACAAAAGAAGGCTCATTTTAAAATATATGCAAAGCGACGTTGGCTTCTGCGATTTCTGGCAAAGCGATTAAAAATGCAATCTTCTGTGAAAAAAATCATACTACTGGCTGGAGAAGCATACACTGGCCTAAGGCTAAAAATATGCCAGAACTGTGTCACCGTTCGAAGCTGAACAATGACCTAGAAAGGCCCTTAACAGGGCCGAAAATAATAATAAGGAGGTAACTCCTGCACACACACACACACACACACACACACACACACACACACACACACACACACACACACACACACACACACACACACACCCCAACCCACCCCAACCTCCCCACCCCAACCCACCCCAACCCACCCCAACCCTCCACCCACCCCAACCCTCCACCCACCCCAACCCCACCCCCACCCCACCCCATGCACGCACGCACGCATGCACGCACGCCCACCCACGTTTTGTCCTTTCAAAGCAGTGCAGTAATCTAGGTCAAAACGGCCTGGAGCTGATTGACCTAGTTAATTAAACCACCCCTGCCCACTCACTCACGCACACACATAACTTCTTCTGATTATTTTGTAAAAACAAGAGAGAAATTGATTACTTAATTTTTTTATTTATAATTTTATTTGAGTTTAAAAATGAAGCATGAACTAGCTACAGAGCTTATTAATTAATTTTCGAGTTGGATTGGGAGAGGGAGGGCAATATAGAAGAGTTAAAGGACAGGTTTGAAGAATTAATTACTGATCTTTTTAATCGAATAGACATGCGAGAAAGTGTGAAACAGGTAATCAGCAAAATACCAGATTCTTGGCCTCAACCAGTTATAAAGCTGTTTGCCATATTAGTTGATAATATGACTCCTGAAGATGTTAATCTAAACTGTTTCTACCACCCCTGAAGGAGTAGTTATTCGCTTTAATGAAGATCAGGTTTTACGATTAGAAAAGACCATAAATAAAAGTTGAATTTACAATTATTTTTTATTTATTTTATATTTAAAAATGTCTCCCGAACTCAGTGAATCTGATTTAAAGAATTGGAATGAACTATTTGACGAAACAATGAAAGTATTAAACATTGATTTTAGTGAATTTGGGTTTGAGAATGATGTAAACAATAAATAAAAGATAATAGTGAACTATTTAACGAAACAATCAAAGTGATAAACATTGACTGTAGTGATTCAGAAAAAGCTAAAATATTAGCAGGCGTTATTGTAAGGCTAACATGTCTTGAAGTGTGCGGTACTTGGGCGAAGAATAAAAAGCCTGAGTTACTTACTTTTATATACATTTATTTTTTTAATCTACGTAAATATTTGAGTTAAAAAAATGAGCCTCACAAACGCGTCTGTGTTTGAAAAACTGCGAGCCAGCGCACTAGCGAAAGGTAGTGACAAACAATTAATCAATATGTTTAGCGAAGTAACATGAACATCATTAACCCCACAAACGTTCATGAAAGCGTAGCACATGCTATCTCTAAAATCCCAGAGTCTCTTCACTGTAAACCGCCAGTAAAAGTGCTGTTGGGCCGTTCTGATTGTTATATAACGCCTGATGATACTAACATGCCAGTCTGGGTTTCAACTAAACAGAAAGAAGTAATCAGCTATTACGACTTTAATTCCGACTGGGCCGATTACATGCGTACACAGTTTAACCATGCAAGTGAGGAGGCAAAGTTGAGGGGTTCTGGCTGGTCTGAAGGGACAGTCCTTGAAATCAGATTGAGACAAACAAAGTTCTCTCCTATAGTCGCAATTCTTACCTTCCTCTTCCAAGAGAGTTAGTTTTAAAACGAGCAGTTTTTAAACATAAAAAGTCCCGACAGCATGTGTTTTATGTGGTGTGTTTTAGCGCATTTACACCCTGTTATAAGAACGCAGAAAGAGTTTCCAATTATGATGCATATAAGCAAGAGCTGAACATTGATAACATAACCTTTCCAGTAAGTATAGAAAGTATATCTCAGTTTGAAGAACAAAACAAACCAATCACCGTAAACGTATACACATGGTCTGTAGAAGCTAATCTAGTGCCTCTAAGGGTTTCTCCAACGCTCCTACTTTTGGCAAATCACTCGACAAACATGTGGACTTGATACTGTTTGCAGATAGTACAAAGAGTCATTATGTATTAATCAGAACAATAAGCAGACTGTTAGCCTATACTACAAAAGACGATTTTAAACAAGAGCTTTGTAGAAGGTGTTTTGAGAGAATTTCTACTATAAAAAAGCTGCCACTCATAGAACTTATTGTAAAAGTTTTGTAGACTATGAAACCAAACTCCTCACACCTAAACCGGGGTCTAAAGTTAGTCTTAAGAATTTACACAAAATGCAGATGAGCCGTACGTGGTTTTATGCTGACTTTGAATCGCTCTTGCGCAGTACTATGGCCCACAACAGCAAGAACAAAAAACAACCTTATTAACCCACATCAGATCTGTTCTTATGCGTTTATTGTTGTTAGGTCAGACGGTCAACACACGGCACCAGAGATCTACAGAGGCCCCAACGCAGCTAGTAGATTTTTTGAGCAGATGAAACTAGTTCGAAATCACTACTCCAACCAACTAAACCTTTCAGACATTGTTATGACTCCTGAAGACCAAGAACGTTATGACTCATCTACACACTGTTGGATATGTAACAGAGAATTATTAGGCGACACAGTAAGAGACCACGATCACATTACTGGAAAGTTTAGAGGGGCTGCGCACAACAGTTGTAATCTTCAGCTTAAGGTTGACCCTAAGACATGGAAACTACCTATCTTCTTTCACAACCTAAGAGGTTACGATTCTCATTTTATCATGCAAGCAGTGACTTCTGAATATAAGAGGGTTACCTGCATTGCACAATCTTCAGAAAAGTACATGACTTTTACTCTTGACTTTTATCCTTTTTATGACTCTGCCCAACATTTGATGGGGAGTTTAGATAAACTAGCAGGATCGCTACAAGACTTTCCAATCACTAAACAATATTTTGACCCATCTTTAGTGCGTAAAGGCGTTTATCCGTATGAATACATGGACTCTTGGGACAGGTTTGATGAAGACTCACTTCCTCCTAAAGGTGCTTTCTTTTCTAAGCTTAGAGGCAAAGACATAACTGACTCTGAATATGAATACGCTCAGAAAGCCTGGACAGAATTACACTGTGAAAAATGGGCGACTATCATGATCAATATCTATTGGCTGATGTATGTTTATTAGCAGACGTCTTTCAGAATTACAGAACTACATGCATGAAACATTTACAGCTTAGACTCATCACATTACATCTCTGCGCCCGGCCTTTCTTGGGATGCATTCTTGAAGTCTACAAACATACAGATTGACTTAATATCTGATCTACCCACACTTCAGATGATTGAAGACGGTCTAAGGGGAGGTATTAGCATGGCCTCACATCCTTACTGCAAAGCTAACAACAAATATTTAGACGACTATGATCCCACTAAACCATCTAACTATCTAATGTACTTAGACGCTAACAATTTGTATGGATGGGCCATGAGCTAACCGCTTCCACTGAGAAACTTTAAAATGCTAAAAGGACCTCATGATGTTAACACTGTGTTAGGTATTCTGTCACAGCTTACGCCTGATAATTCAGCAGGACTAATCTTGGAGGTAGACTTAGAATATCCTAAAGAATTACACGATCTCCACAACGATTACCCCTAGCTGTAGAAAGATTAAAGATGAGTCCTATCGAACCGCCTAAACTTGTTCCAATCTTAGGAACAAAACTAGTATGTTTGTCATTACAGACTGTTACAGTTTTACTTAAGACACGGACTGAAACTAAGAGCTGTTCACAGAATAATTATCTGTCACCAAGAGCCCTTTATGAGACCATACATCAAGAAGAATACTGATCTTAGAACCCAAGCCACTGACGCTTCAGAAAAAGACTTCTTTAAACTGATGAACAACAGCTGTTTTGGTAAAACTATGGAAAATCCACACAAACGTAAAGATGTGAAATTAGTTACAAAAGAAAACCAAGCAATTAAGTTTGCTCTAAACCTAACTATCAAGACTTTAGAAGATTTAACAACAGCCTGGTTGGCATTATGATGAAGAAAAAGGATGTTAAGTTGGACAAGCCGGTGTTTATCGGCTTTACCGTATTAAAGTTATCAAAGTTATTGATGTTAGAATTTCTGTACGACTACTTTAAACCGCGGTACCCAGAAGCAAGAGTTCTTTACACAGACACTGACTCTTTTATTCTAGACGTCCCAACAGAAGACTTTTATAAGGACTTAGAAACAGAAGTAGCTAAAGGTGTTGATGGGTGGTACGACACATGCGACTATTCAAAAGACAGTCCTTTACATTCAACTGTGAACAAGAAAGTAATTGGAAAGATGAAAGATGAACTTAATGGGACAGTTATCAAAGAATTTGTTGGTTTGCGGTCGAAGATGTATAGCGTTGCCAGCCAGACTTCTGTAATGAAAAAAGCTAAAGGCATAAGTAAAGAAGTTGTCAAAAAAATATATCTCACGATAACTACAAGCAAGCTCTCTTTGAGAACAAAGTATTTCATCACACAAATGTTAATCTGCGCTCTACTCTTCATCAAGTAAACACAACTGCTGTTAACAAAAAAATCACTAGTCTCTAACAATAACAAGAGAACTTACGTCAATCCTGAGTTTTCATATGCTGTAGGGCATTGGAGAACTTTAAAAGATTTAACTTGATTAACCTAACTAGTACTTAACTTAAGAAACTTAATAGTACTTAACTTAAGAACTTAACTAGTTACTTAACTTAAGAACCTAACAAGAACTTAACTTAAAACTAACAAGAACTTAATTAAGAACTTAACTAGTACTTATTTAAGAACCTAACTAGTACTTAAAAAAGAACTTTTTTTTGCACTTAACTTGTAATTTACTTGCACTTAACTTAAAAAGTACTTTCTATAACTAACTTACTGTACTTTTTGTTCTTAACTTGTACTTTATTTAGTTCTTAAAAAACTATTACATAGAAAATGGGTCTACATCAGGAGGTTGCGCTTTTTTGCAGAAGCTGGTTCTTCTTCTTTTACTGTTAGTTTGTCTTTGTCAACATTATAGTAACCTGTAGAGATGCAAAGGTGTTTATTT
>JAFLJL010002038.1:53019-81360 GCA_018398815.1 Conus ventricosus
TTCTTGTGTGGAGAACGATTTCCATTTCTGACCCTGTTATATCTGTGTGGTTACTGGCAAACTTCAGGGCTTTGGTGAGTAGTTCCTCATCTATAGATGGGTAAAAGTCTACTATGTCAAATGTGATGAATACTGTATTACTTTGTTTATTGAGTTTTTTGAACCATTGGATAACTTCGTATGAAACAGCGCTGTAGATAGTTTTAAACCTTACCTTTTAACAAATGTTGCTCCCAGTCCGGTTGAGCATTTTTTAAAAATCTTTGCTGGTATTTACTACCATTGTCTATATATATATATTATATATATATATATATATATATATATATAATATAATATATATATATATATTGTATGTATGTATGTGAGATACTGGGTTCTGGCAGTCAGCCCTCAAAATGAAAGATTTTTTATTCAGGATAGGCCACAGCCCTTTCCGATGAGGGATGCATTAAAAACTCATCATGATGAGTGTAACAACAACAACAACACGAACAGCAAAAGGATATCCAAACACTCTTAAAATGCAGTTTACTACGCATGCGCATGACGTACAAGCGTACTGACCCAGATATTAAATTCATATCAGGATATCTGTATTCACGTAACAACAGCTTGTCAATGCATTTAATAACTAACAGATCGCGACTGAAGATTTATTTACATTTATGCACAAATTCATCAACATAGTTGTGCGTTTATTCGTCATTAACAAAGTGACATGAAAATCACACGAATTTTGCATAGTATTTAAAACATTATATTCCTCCCATAAGTCACTGAGAGCAGTGCAGAAGAACAGAAATTGTATTTCGTCATCATTTACCTTTTTATATCAAACTGCTCTCAGAATCTACATTATACCATATGACTACGCTTGACTACATCTAAAACACCACATCAAAACTTAGTTATGTAGTTTTCTATATGCCTGTCAATATTGAATGAAAGGTATTTCGCACTTACTGGATAATTTTAAACGATCTGTACCACAGAAAATACCTATCACTTTCCTTAACATGTTGATTCCAGTTTTGCCATCTGCTGTCAATAATTTCTTGAAGAAACATTTGCAAAACGTATTTTACATTTGCACACCCAAGTTCAACCATACAAACTCAAAACTATTCATAAATAGGATCTTATAAACACTTGACGCCCATGTGGATTTACCTCGTGAATCTAACCAAAAGAACATTTGTAAGCTTTCAAGCGCAGCCTCTTGTCATTGATCCGTGATATCTTTAGCCTGCGTCGAATACACTGCACATTTGAATCCATGTAATAGGTGACGGGGATAATGTCTAACATCTCCATAGACTAGATCTGTAGGCATTTCTATATGAACCCGTAAAACCTTCTTTAGAGCATACAAATAAACCTTTTCAACATGAACAGCGGCAACATCCAATCCCCACAATTCGGCACCATAGAGAGCCATTGGCTGCACCTGAGAATAAAAAAGTTTGATAATACTCTAAGCAAATTACTATTAAGTGTGTACAATCATTGAAAGATTAATAACAATACATTTTTTCGCCCTGCTTGCAAGATCTTTATGTTAGAAAAATAAATACCAACATAGCACCAGTTAATGATAACCATTTGCTCACCAAAGACCATCTCTCTCTCGTTCTGCAAGGCACATTCATTTTCTAAATACAATAGCATCTCTTTTCAATATTTACCTTAAGTTGAGGTCTGGATGCTGCGTTACAAAATTGTTCAACTGGATCTGAAACCCAACTGAGGTTTTCGACAACAGAGCTGTTTCATCTCCTTGCTTTATACCTTTGTACAAAGTGTGTATTCTGTAAATCACCACCACATCTAACCCTTGCTTTTTACACAGTTAGACATGCGCTTAATGTATCAATATACCTTTCCCCTTTATTCCATTCTTTTGAAGCATTGGCCAATTATTTTTATGGACACTGAACCAAATGGCTTTTTGAAGTCAATGAAAGCTACGTAAAATATGATTCCATGAAACTGTTTCTGTATAACTGCAAAAAGTTTAAACATCTGATCGATAATTGGATGACCTTTCTTAAACACCGATTGCCACTCACCTGTACTATTAATAAGTCAACCAGTCTTGCAGTCTACAGGTAGCTATATAACTATCATTTACTATTTATACCACTAAGTGATATGTCACTATAAGCACTGGATCATTGACTTCACTTTTTTTTAATAATGGCAGTATACTCGCTTTGTCCACTTACCAGGAATATCCCTTTTTCAAAAAAGTAAATTGAAAAATCTGACGAAGTACTCAGTTACGGTATTTCCGGCATTTGTAAATGATTCTCCAACGACACCATTAGGGCCTACAGCTTTTCTGTTCTGGAGTTTTTTTGTTTATTTGTTTGTTTGTTTGTTTGTATTTTTACTGCAGAGATTACTTCTGTTCTTGAGATTGTGCAGTCGAAGTAACCTGTATAGTTATTAAAATCAAAATAACTTCTTCTTCCTTTACTTTTTCTGCGTCTTCTTCAGTTTCTTTTTCGATGCCATCTTTTAAATGCTGATTCTACTCGTTGAGGGAAATCTGTTATGCGTATAACTTTTGCTAACTGATATGTTGCGCATATGCATCCGAAACTCTTGCCATCTTCCACTGAGTTAATTAAACAGCACGATAAAGGAGATTATACTCGCCCTCCTTCACACACACACACACACACACACACACACACACACACCACACACACACACACACACACACACACACACACACACACACACACACCACACACACACGCACACACACACACGCATGCACGCACACACACACACACACACACACACACACACACACACACACACACACACACACACACACACACACACACACACTACTAATTTGTATTATCCAATATCAAAATGCATTTGCATGATCACTATTCCAACCATTTAAAGATATACACTGATGGATCATTAATCAATGAACATGCGGGTGCAGCATACACGATCCCGGCGTTAACAAAGAAAAGTCCTATCATCTCGGAAAAAAACAAATCTATATTCACTTCTGAGTTAACTGCTGTAATTATGGCTTTAAAGTTTATTGTTGATTACCCTCAAAATTATTTAAAGTTGTTTTATGTGTAGATTCCAAGTGAGTTCTTACTGCAGTGAAGAATTTTAAATTAAATGTTCGACCTGAGATGATGATTGAAATAAATAATTTAGTACATTTCCTCTCAGTCAGAGACACTGAAATAACATTTCTTTGCGTGCCCTCACACTATGTGTTATATTATAATGGAAAGGTTGATGTTCTAACAAAGAGAGGAGCAAAACGATCTTCGGATTCACTTTTAACTTCTCTATGTCAATGCAAGAGTGCTATACTTTGGCAGAGAAAGTACAATTTTCTAACTTTCATTTGATTGAAAGAGAAACTGGGTGTCTTGGTTTACACGATGAAATGAAAAAAATATTCATGAAAAGTTAAGTAAGTACGATCAAAACATTTATCGTAGACGACAGATAAGTTCCTTGATCTGTAGATGGAAACTGGATTGTTTTAAAACAAAGTATGTCAAAAACATTCATTGTAATATGTGGTCATAGCATATCAACTGATCACATTGTTCTGTGCACGTTAATGAAAAAAAATCAATCCAAATACGTCTGTACAGCCTATTCAAAATGTATTCCTGTCAGAAAGTGAAATATATCTTTTCTTTGTGCACTTAGCTAAAAGTCCAATTGGCAAATACTCATAATAGATAATAGTCAGTATTGAGAAAAGAAGAGTTTTTTTTTTTATTTATTTTTTTTTTTTTTTGGGGGGGGGGGTCATCTTTGGTTAAGTCGACTTTCGATTTTTGTGTTATAGCTGTAGATAATCTCAAAGACTGTCCCCTACATTTTATATTATCTGCATATTGTCTTTAGTTTTACAGCAACTTTTTTTTCTTCCCCACACTTTCGTTTGGTTGCATTTACTACTCTTCGCTGGCTGCTCTGGGGTGCTATTGGATTCTTTTTTGCACCCAAGGTGGTGAGAACACCACACTATTATGGACTGTGGTGTGTCTCTATTTGGCGCCGGGAGCGCAGACACAACCAGCCGTGTCTCCCTGATGAGTCCAGACCCAGCGGGCGAAAGGCCTCGGAGCAGGCAATACAAATATATCTGCCTTCAAAGGGGATTGCGATGGTTCCTTATGCAGCTAGTGAAGAGTTTCCATATCTGTAACTTTTTTTTATTTTTTATTTTTATTTATTTTAATTTCATGTTCCTAGTTTCCCCCATCTTCAAACTCCCCTCTCCCCTCCCTCAAGTCCAAATCTTTGCCAGATCATTACTATGAAGACAGTTCAGTTGTTGGCCCGCGCTTGTTTTTCCCCCACTATTAGATTGTTCGTCTATGCATTTGTCTGACTTTATTCAAGTTTAAAAGGCTGTGCCAGTCTTGAATAAAAGTTACTGTGTTAGGTTTCCTTATGAGAGCAAAACATACCCCACTTATTTACTGTTTTTTGTAGATAAGTTAATTCTTTTGACTCGTTGTGTTAGCCTTTTTCCCGGCCCGATTTTTTTTCCGTCTAATATCACGTAATGAAGAAAGACGTAAAACAAAACAACAACGCACAACAACAACAAAAACACACACACACACAACACACACACACACACACACACACACACCACACACACACACACACACACACACACACACACACACACACAATGCAATCAGACTTGAAATGATAACTGTTCAAGACGTATGTCACACATACACATATTCATTGTCCTGCAGAGTTAACTGTATACCATAATGTGGTATCTCACATGGAATTCACATTATAATGTTTGCAGTGTCATTCAGACATGTGGCAAACCCACAACTTCAATATATACAACATTATTCAGTGTTACGGATGGAAATGCGTGTGTGTATGTGTCTGTCTGTCTGACTCTCACTCAGAAAATTGTGGATGCATGCACAATGTTTGGGCTTACTTACACACACCCATTCATCCAAACATGGACGGCCAGGCAACAGAGCAACTCTTCTTTTCTTTTTATGCTGCCTGAGCCATCAAAACAAAACACAGTAGTAGTAACAGGTAGGGCAGATGTCGGCTCACCGACCGACCGCTCCACAGCAGCAGCTGGAGATCGGGGCGTCCACAATCACGGCCCCGGCCCTCACCTGGGTAGTAGCCATTCCCCTAGTCCAGGGAACACTATCAACCTGGGGGAACTGATTAACTACCTAGATTATCAAGCTACCATTCATAAGAATCACAACTACCTTCATGTCCATTAGCTACATCATATACTTGTTAGAACTTGAGCCACATAACATATCCGTTCATTATTCATTAGCCACATCACATTTAACTATGACCTTAAGCCACACATCAGCATATCTTGTTCAACAATACAATTTGTTCTTTTCAAATGATAGAATTACAAGATTCCCTTTTCCGAATCATCACACTACAGATTTCCTTTTCCGGAGCATAACACTGCACAGGAAAGGATTTCCATATAAACCTTTACAATCTAGTCTTCCACTTAGGAAAAGGATTTCCATCTGGATCCTCTTCAATAAACCATGAACACAATTCATTGCATACAATGATTACACAATTGATTTTTTTTTACCGAACTATAAATGTCTTTCGTTAATTCACACCATGTTCACTTGCTTTCTTGTAAACAAGAATGTTCAATTCATTTCATATAATCACTGTCTTTCGTCCATTCACAAAATGTTCATTTCTTTCTTGTAACACCAGAATGTTCACTTCATTTCGATTCATCAACTTCAATATATGTAAGGGAAAGATTTCCACCACACCTTGTTTAACAACACATATATTGATACCCATGTAAACACATCACACATCAGAATGAAAACAAAAGTCGATGTCGCTCACTCTGGGAGCTTATTATCCATAGCATCAAAACTCTCCATCTTCTTGCAAACCATATTAGAATAGACACCTTTTCTTCATCATGAAGTTCATAACCATTTAAATCACAAAATAAACATTTTTTTCTTTCCTTCTGAAGACCACTTCGTATAACATTCATTTCATCTATTCACATTTTCCGAAACACAGTTCCGTTTTGTTACCCTACCAAGTCATAGGATAACAGAGTAAGAAAAAATACATTCTTTTTTTCCTTTTTTAAAAAAAAAATAATAAAATCTTCAGAAGAGCGCTTGAGGAAGTTTCAGTCGCTAATAAACAAACATTCATAAGTACCTGGCTACGCAGACTCAAACACTGGGTCCCTCTTCGGCCTTCTGTAACTGGAGTTGCCGGAATATATGAGAGACTGCCTAACTGATCAGCATACCCGGTTTATAGCAAAACGCTGTGAGTAGCAGTCAGTGAACTGCGCAACCGGCTTCCGGACACTATCTTCCGGTAAGCACGGTCACACGAAAATTTTGTGACCCAATGAAAAACGGTCCGTCACAATACTCCCCCTCCTAAAAAAAAACAATGTCCGAATTGTTTTACTAAGAGGAAGAAAACAACTCCAGGTCACCAAATTCCAGAAACGTACATGAAAAGAACATCAAAACAGGGATGTACTCAAACCCATCTTAAGGGACAGATGGTTTTCACAAGAACGATAAAGAAGATCAGCGAAAATGTCGATGATCCTGGAAGTGGTTCCACTTGGAACAAGATTCCTGCAGCGACAATGCCCAACGCATAATCCGGGAATTCTTGAAATTTGACGTGTGCAGATACGTCAAAGGGCGATGGTCTGTTTGGAGGATAAACCGGACTCCCCAAAGGTACTGAACGAACTTTTTGAACAGCCCAGACAATGGCTAAACATTCTCGTTCGATGGTACTGTAGGATTTCTCACGATCCAACAACTTGTGACTCCCAAACAACTGGGTGAAGTACACCATCCTCCTCCTGCAGCAGTACAGCACCTAGCCCAACAAACTAGCATCAGTTCACAGAACAAAGGGCTTACCTAACTGAGGTAACAACAAAACTGTGCCGACGATAAAATACTCTGAATCTTCTGTAATGATACTGCACATTCAGGGTCCAAGAGACAGATTGTCCAGATCGACCACATCCTTGATTAAGTCAGAGAGTGGAGCATTGAAAGTGGAAAAACAGGGAACATCCCCTTTTATAAAAGCTAAGCAACCTAGCAAAGATCTTACTTGCTTTCTGGTTAGTAGGGTGGGAATTTTCAGAATCTTATCTATCTTTTCTGTTCAGGACGCATACTACCACCTCCAACGATATGTCCAAGAAATTCCAGAGAACGAAAACCTGCCTCGATTTTCGAGGACGAGCTGTGAGATTGAAAGACCGCAGACCGTGAAAGAGCACCTTTCACATGACGAACATGTGCATCCCATGAAACACTGATGGTAGTCCTTCGGATCCGAAAATGACGTTAGCGTTTCTGCAGCTCATCGATGTACGCGGGGTGGCTCTGCAGCCCCAATCTGGAGGCGCAGAGTCTGGAACAGTGGGGGGCACTGGAAGTCCGTTGTCGTGATCACTGCTGCTGCTGCTCTGTGGCGTTGATCCCTGCGGCAGTCAGCTTTTGGCGTCGAGTACGTTCGAAGTTGGTAGCAGCTTTGTGAATTGTGGCCCGCCACAGAGGTCGGTCACGGCGCACTCCTCTAGTTCTTTTGTTTGAGTTCGTACCACTGGAGGTTTGATTTGACCGAGTCCTTGTACCGTTTCGTTGGGCGTTTTTGGTTTCTCTTGCTGTGCAGAAGCTCTCCATACAGCAGTCGCCTTGGCATACGGTGCTATTCCATACGGATGACATGCCCCACCCATCGAAGCTGGGCCTTGATGAGCATGGACTCGATACTTGTAGTGTGAGCACGGTCCAGGACCTCGAGGTTGGAAACACGGTCCTGCCAATGGATTCCGAGTATGGAGCGAAGAGCTCGCATGTGAAAGTTCTCCAGCTTCTTGACGTGTCTGCGTACGTGTCCAAGATTCGCACCCATAGAGGAGAGAGGGCAAGACCACTGCGTTGTAAACTCTCAGTTTTGTAGTCAGCCGAATGTTGTGTTGACTAAGCACTCTGTTGCGGAGTCTTCCCCAGCGCCTGGCTTGCTTTGCTGATTCAGACATCAACTTCCCTGCTCCAGGGAGCCATCATAGAGATGGCACTTCCTAGATATCTGAAATGTTCAACGTCCGCAAGCTGGGAGTCGTTAATGACGATGGTGGGTGCCGAGGGGTTGGTGTTTGGTGCGGGTTGGTGAAGCACCTCAGTCTTGCAGAGGTTGATTGTCAGGCCGAAGAGCTTTGAAGCATCGGAGAAGCAGTCAAGCATCGTTTGCAGATCGGATTCTGCATGGGCCACCAGTGCGCAGTCATCGGCAAGAGGACTTCTTGAAGGAGATCTTTGATGCTCTTTGTCTTGGGCAGTGAGGCGACGAAGGTCAAAGAGGAGCCGTCCAGACGATAGCGGAAGTAGACTCCCTTCTCCAGGTCTTGGACAGCGTGGGACAGCATGCAGGGAAGAAGACGTTGAAGAGGACCGAGCTAAGGCACAGCCCTGTTCACGCCATTGCTGATCTCGAAGGCTTCCGTCACGTTTCCCCTGGAGAGGACCTGGCCGGTCATGCCATCATGGAAGAGCTTGATCATTTTTCACAAACTTTGGCGGGCATCCAATGCGCTCGAGGACTGTCCAAAGAGCTTCCCTGTTGACCGTGTCAAAGGCCTTGGCCAGGTCAATGAAAACAGAGTATAGGGGCATGTTTTGTTCGATACACTTCTCCTGAAGCTGTCTGACAGCAAAAATTATGTCGACAGTGCTTCTGCCGGGTCTGAAGCCGCACTGCGCCTCGGGAGGTTCTGCTCGGAAACAGTGATGAGTCCTGTTGAGGATGGCTATGGCAAAGACTTTCCAGCAATGGAGAGTAGCGAGATGCCTCTGTAGTTCCCACAGTCGGCTTTGCTTCCCTTGTTCTTGTAGAGGAAACAAACCCGGGCGTACGGAAGTCATCTGGCATCTTCTCCTCCTCCCAGATATCCGCAGGACATCGTGAAAGGCATTTTGGGGCGTTGGGGCCTGCCGCCTTTTTAATCTCAGCGGTTTCCGTCCTTTCCCTGATGCTTCCGGGTCTTTAGGAGGCTTTCTGGATCTCTGAATGGGGGGGTGGTCTGCAAGTGTGTCTTGTATCGGCTGCGGGGGTTGGGTTTTCAAGGCTCTGAGTCGCTGGAGGGCCTGTTGAGCGGGTTGCTGAAGTGTTTTGCGCGCTTGCTTAGTCCTTTTTGGCCCTTGCGGGGGTTTCGCGTCGGGGGGCAGTAGGGGGGACGCCTGTGCTGGGGTCCGAAGATGTCTTCAACGAGCCAAAGGGTTTTCTTGCGTTGTGAGAGCGGGGTAGCCTTGGCTTCTCCTTTGCCGCAACTCGGGCCCCGCTCGACGTAGGTCGGTCTCCCTTTTGGGCCCTGGAAGTCTTGAATCTCTCGCGTTCGGAGACGGACGAGGGGTTTTAGTTATTTAGTTAGTTTTTTATAGGTCCAGCAACACTAGGAGCCAATCAGGACCCAGCTAAACATTCTGGGTTCTTGATACAAATACCCCACTAGTATTAAACATCGTTTAAAAATTTTGAGGCAAAGCAAAATTATTGTTCAACCCCGACGCACCTGTTCCCATTTTTAAAAAACACTATTTTTTATAAAATAATTTTACCTTTTTAAAAAAAAAAAAAAAATAAGATCAACTGAAATTCCAAAAAAAAAGAACGATAAATCACTGGGGAAAAAAATTTCCTTGTACACTTCAAATCAGACATTCGTAAAAAAATGATTTACACGAACAAGCTGTCCCCGCAACACCTGGGTGTTTCCCCTTCTGAAATCCAACTGTGCGTTTATAGCTGTGCCCAATAGTAACCGTGACAAAACCGTTTCCTTTTTTCGGTTACGTCCCCCGATGGGAAAGGATTTTTTTAAATTGGGGAAAAATTTTAAAACAATTTATTTTTATTTGTTTAAACCCTTTCACTTCCCACAGTTCACGACAATACAATATTTTTATGACGTAAGGAAAAGTGGGGAACAAACTGTTTTGGCCCTCCGGAAAAAGACTTCCCGAGAGCTTGTTTGGTGCTTTGTCCCCCATGAGTTACCATAGATTCCCATGGGGTGGGCCCACAAAAAACTTTGCTTTCCCCTAAAAGAGACAATGAGTTGAAATCATGAATTCACCAAAACGGATGTGATTCTTCTTTGTCGTAAAGCCAAAAATGCCGACAATGAACCCGATAAAAAAAGGAAATCTTCTGATCTGACCTGGACACCGCACGGGGCCCGTTTTAAAAAGCCTTCAGTTCACATAAACAAGACCATCCGCAATCTTAACAAAGGGGGCTCTAAAAATTGTTATCAAAAAATGGAAGCCGCAGCCCCTCGCAACGTTTTTAGAACCTTCTAAAATTTTGAAAAATCATTTAAAGTTCACATTCCCCAAAAAAATGTTGTTTTTTATGCGCACTTGAGGTCACTCCTTTAAAAATTGGTTTAAAAAAAATTTTTTCCGGTTTGGGCGATTTTCCCAAGGAGGTAAATCAGTCTGTAATGGCCCTTTCATCAACAGCATAAAGGGTCAATCCCATCTCCCCGAAGTGGGGCAAAATAGAATACCCTGGGGGAATTCTTTTGGGTTTTAATCATATTTGGCTCAAAAGGGGGGTTCCTGAAAAATTTCATAGGCGGGGGTTTTCTGGTTTACCCCTCATTTCAGGTAGTAATTCATAAAAAGAAAAACCCTCCTTAGCCCCAGGGGGTTTCACCAGATTAACAAAAAAACTCTTTTTTGGAGATGTCGAAGTGCCCCCCGACAACCCCAGTCCTTGATGTGGATTGGCAAGAGGTTTAGGAAAGTTTTCGTGCAGAACCTTATCCCACACACCCATAATTAGTTTGGTCTCCCCAAACCCCGTTTACATCGAACAAATTTCAAAACATTAAAACCCTGAGGGCAACATTTTTTAAATGTAAATTGAGGAAAAAAAAGAAAGTTATTTCAAAAATCCCCTCCAAAAATTTCACTTTTTTGGAAAACTTTAATTATGACCATTGAGAGTAGCTGGTTCAAGACCTGGATCTTTTCCTAGGGAATGAATCATTTGGGGTTAGTAGTGAAAACTTAAATCCATTTTCATAACCACTGCGAAACGATTAAACACAAAGAAGTTGCGTCAGCTGCAGCCAAATTTTTCCCCCTTGGCAGAGTGGAGAAGTCAAACAAATAATGATTTCCCAATTCCCGACTTTACTGAGGGCGTTTTATTAATTTCAGATTGAACAGAAGGGGAAAAAGGGGATGCACCCTGAGGGCACCCTTTCCCTGCTCAAAAGGACCCAAAAAGGGTCGAATGAAGTCAAAACAGAAATGCCGTTAGAAAAAAAAATTCAAAAAACATTGGTAAAACCCTTTGAAATCAAGGCCTTCACCCCCTGAAAATCCATGCCCCTGTTTTGTGTAAGTTTTTTTTCTAAATCAAAAAGAAAAGAACAAATGTTCCCCATTAATAAAACTTCCTGAAAAAAGACTCATATCGAACCAGGGACATAGTATGCGGTTTTTCCCAAATCCACACGGGGAAACATTAAGGCCCAAACATTCTAACTGCCATAAAATCGAAAATATCCCCATTCTCTCCTAGTTTTCAAAAGAATAGTAAAGGCATGACGATGTTGTTTGGATCCCAATGATTTTCCCCGGTTTAGGAAGGGATAACAACCGCCCCTTCCAAAAAGGGGAAAATTTTTCCCCGAACACCAAAAAATGATTAAACAGATAAAAAAACAATTTAAACCCTCAGCTGGGGAATTTTTGAATAAATTGATAATGAAAAGTCATTGGTCCAGGAGCGGTTGTTCTTTCAAAAGGCGTCCTTTAACCCTCCATGGAAACGCGTTCTAACCTCGAAACTATCTGGCACGAGGAACAAAAAATTTTTACTCGTGATCTTTTGATACGCGGAAATTTCCCTTTAAATAATTTTTTTCAGCTGACGAATTTTGATGGATAGTAAAAGTAACAATTGCAACCTCCTTTTATTAGTAAAAATCGATCCCTTTTTTCAAACATTTTTTACTGAGTAGCCCTTTCCCTTAAACTTACGGATTAGTTTTCCAAAATTTCCTTGAATTGACCTTAAAGGACAGATTGAACAAAAAAATTTTCCAAGATTCTTTTCTTCTTAGTTTTAAAAATATACCAACCCTTGCCCTACACGCCCATGTTTAATTTTTCCCCACCCTAGGAAAAAATACAAAAAGTCTTTGAGCACCTTTTCTCTTACCCTTCAAATTTGCAAATTTTTTCTACCAAGGGGGTCTTAAATCATTTGGTATACAGGGGTTGGGGAAAAAGCTTCCTTGCATCCTTTCTATCACTTTAGTGAACTGCAAAAAAGGCTCATAACTGAACGATTTTAGGCATTACTTAAAATCTGTTGCTGTAAGACTCCAATTACAAGCGAAACTTCCATGTTTCCCCCAGGGGATTTTTTATTTTTTGTAAAAAAAAATAAAATCGGGGAAAATGATCACTCCCGCTTAGGTCCGTATGAACCCCCATTTTAAGTCCAAAAAAAAGGGGGCCCCAAGGACAAAACCAAGTAGTCAAAGAAACCCGAAGGGAAAAAAAGGTCGGTGAGCCTGAATTTAGAAAACAGAGATCATGATCCCATATAAAATTTCAAGAACTTTTCCCCCGAGAAATTTGGTTTCAGTTACTTCCCCCCTTTGGAGAATGGCCCCTTCAAAATACCCAGTAAAGAAAAGGGAGAGGGAGTGAGAAATTTAAACCACCAACTGCTCTTCGAAAAACACGAAAAATGGAGATGATACAAACCATATCGTAAAAGCCTTTTTTAAGGTAAACTGCCACTGCCTCCAGACCTCTGAAATGGAATTTCTGTTATAGTAAAAAAATTTTGAATATAAAGGAAAGCCTTTTCCCTTTAAAAGTTGCAGAAGCTGGCTTGAGTAAGCAGGGGAAACAGGAATTCCCTTTTTCTTACTTGCAGTTAAAAGGGGTTTTGGGGGACAATTTCCCAAGATCTATACTCTTAATAAAGTCAAGGGCCCGACAATTTTTGCTTAACCCCTTATGTTCCACGGAGTATGTCCAGTTGGTTGTTAAAAGAAAATTTTCACCCTCTTTTAAAACTTCACTGTCCACCAAAGAACTAAAAAGGTTTTCAAGAAAGATCATACCGAGCTCCTGATAAATTCTAAGTTGTTTTTTGCCATGCTTGGAATGGCTCTTACTGGACTAAAAAGCTGCACCCAAAAAAACCCGACTTCGAGTTTTTCCCCCAGGAGGGTCGGGGTCCGAAAGGGGGCCTCCCATTCGTCCCGTCTCGTACTGCTGTTATTGGCCTGGAGCGAGGGGAATCTCTTTCCCCCGATCCCTTTACCCCTACCTTGATCCCAGCACTTTGTACAAAAGAAACCTTCTTCCCTCACCCCGAGGGACTGAAGCCCATTTACACTGCTGGCGGAACACTATTGCATTTTTGAGACAAAAACCTCAACTGATTTTACAAGTATGGGAAGCGATCCAAAACCCATGACAAAAATTCTGTCAATTTCTTCTCCAACAGGAATGGGTGCTCCCAAATTTACCCGATGCCCTTCGCAGAACGTTAACCCACCTTTGTGCATAAGTAGCAGCCCCAAGGAGTCCCGACCCCACTAAACCCCCTAGCCCCAAGAAAGGAAATTTTCCCCTCAATCTTTACTTTTTTGAAATTTGATTCCTTTTTCCCCACGACACTTTTTGAATTTGCTGAAGATCCCCCCTTTCAAGGACCAGATACGATTTTACAAGATTCCCTCATGCTTTTTTGTCCACGTCACGACAGATCCTGACCCCCACAAGCTCGGCGGAAAGCCCAAAGGGGGACAATTTAAACACCCCAAAGGAGATGGTACAAAAAGGGGTAACTTTACTCGGACATAAACCCCCTTTTACAAACTCTGGGGGGATGGCATAGCAAAAATTTTTAAGAAAAGCGTGTTGGGTTTCAATTAAGCATTCCTTTAGAGTTTTAAAATCTATGGACCTGAGAACACCCCGACTTTCCATCTCAGTCCGAAAATTTTTGATCCGCAACTCCAGCCAAGTCAACACACTGATTTTCCCTTTCGAGTAATTGGAAAGGGGTGAATGGAAAAACCCTTTCTGTGATCGCATGAGTTTAGAGAACCACCCTTTTCAGCAGCAACCGAGACGCACTTCCGTAGCACAGTAAAAAAGGGAAAACCAAACGGGGTCTTTTAATCATTTTAAATCCCCTGGACGAATCCCTGACCACTTGCAAACAGCAAAGGAGAAATCCGAGCAAAGGATTCTTTGGATCTTTTTTCTTCCACTAAAAAGGGAAGCTTGGCCCTGTGTTTTGGATACCCTTTCTCTTTGCCACTTTTTCTTTTTCTTCATGAATCGAAACTCTACCACAGTATCGTCCTAACGTGCCATGTCCATCATCGTTTTTTTCTTTTTTTAGGGGGTATTTGTTTAGATGTCATAATGAAAGATTTAAAAAACTTCCCCCCCCTCTCCCCCCCCCATCGATGCCCACAAAAGGCGATCCCTAAGGGTTTTCCAGCAAAGGGGAAAAACCAGGGGGTTTAAATCGGTTTCACCGTGACACGCATCCACCCCACCACCAGGCATGACCAATGCCGGGACGGGCAGGAGGCCACTCACCCGGTTCTGGGGAACAAACGTGGCCACGGTTTGACCCATGCTTCCACACTGTGAAAGGGGACCGGTTGACAGCATTTGGGCCCCAGCTGCCCCCCCCAGGGGGGGGTCTGGGGCCAAAGTGGGGGTTTAGGGGGGCGGTCCCACTCCGAATCCCCCTCAACCACCGGACCCATTTCTCCCCCGCACGGGTCGCACCCCCGGCAACACGGGGGGACCAAGAGGCCACGGAAAAAAAAAAAGAAAGGCTACAGAAGATTTTGGAAAAAAAGGGAAAAAAAAGGGTAAAGATCCTTTAAAGGCAGAAGTAGACAAAACAGGAAATGGTTTAAATAAGGGAAAATGTTGAAAGAGAAATGCGGGTAAAAGAACCATGGGTGGGCAGAAAAAAAACCCCAAAAAAAAAGGAAAAAAGAAAGCCCAATTAAAACAAAGTCTCCCCTAAAGGGGGCAAAAGAGGGTGACCTAGAACAAAAAAAAAACCCACCCAGGCCCCCAGGCAGCCCCTGGGGGGGAGAGAGAGAGAAGAGAGAAGAGAGAGGGGGAGGGAGAGAGAAGAGAGAGAGAGGAGGGAGAGAGGAGAGGAAGAAAAAAGAGGGGCCGTGCGTGAGAGAGGAGAAGAGAAGAGGAGAGAGAGAGGAGAAGAAGAAGAGAGGAGAGATGGGAACTATCTTTTACTAAATACTTTGCAAGAAAAAAGTGCTTCCCCCTCATATTGCCTTCACAGATTAAAACATTCCTGTCTTTAGGGAGGGGTGTTTTGTTGTAAAAACTATAGGAGGGGGGGGGGGGGGAAGAAAAGGGTGGGGGGGGGGAACTTTTTGGGACAGGAACAAACTTTCACACTTCGCTTTTTCTGTTAAATGATGTCTTTCTCCTATTTGTCTTAGTAAAAGAATGTGAAAAAGAATCTATCATGGGGGGAAAAAATTCCCCAAAATCAAGGATTTCAGCATGAACCCCCAACCCAAAACAAAAAAGGGGGGGGGGGAAAGAGAGAGAGAGGAAAGGAGAGAGGGGGAGAGAGAGGGGAGAGAGAGGAGGAGAGAGGGAGGGAAAGAGAGAGAGAGGGGGGAGAGGGAGAGAGAGAGAGAGAGAGAAGAGAGAGGAAAAGAGAGAGAGAAAGAGAGAGACAAGAAAGACAAGAAAAAATTTTTATTTAAGGGATAAAGGTAAGCAGGGTGTGCTTTTTTAATCCATCCCCCGCCTTTTTAGGGTCAACAATAAAATAAAAGGCAAAAAAGGAAGCATGCAAAAGTAAAGGGAAATACAATAAAAGGGGATTAAAATTTTAAAAGGGGGAAAAAAAAAAAAAGAGAGAGAGAAGAGAGAGAAGAGGGGAGAGAGAGAGAGAGAGAAGGGGAGAGAGGAGAGAGAGAGAGAAGGAGAGAGAGAGAAACGCGGAGGAAGGGAGTGCGGGGTAAGCCGCAGAGAGAGAGAGAGAAGGGAGAGAGGGAGGGGGGGGGAGAGAGAGAGAGGAGGGGGGGAGGGAAAGGGGGGGGGGAAAAGAGAGAAGGAAAGGAGAGGAGAAGAAGAGAGGGGGAGAGGGGAGGAGAGAGAGAGAGGGTGGGGGAGAAAGAGGCTAGGTGGGTGCGATAAGAGAGCATTTTGAAAAATTGACAAACAAACAATTCCCCAAAAAGATACAAAACAATAATTTTGAAACACCCGGGGGAGGGGGGGGGGGGGGGGGGAAAGAAATAAAAGCACAGATGGGGTGGGAAATGTAAAGAAGCCCAGTCCCACGGGTAGGAAGGGATATCATTGGATAAAAATCAAGTCATTCCAGCAGAACCGTAAGAGAGAGAGAGAGAGAGAGAGAGATAGAGGAGAGAGAGAGAGAGAGAGAGAGAGAGAGAGAGAAGAGGTAGAGAGAGAGGAGAGTAGAGAGAAGAGAGTCACATAAAAACTCAAGCATTTCGACAGATACAAGAGGCAGGAGGTAGTAGGAAACACACACGCGCACACACACACACACACACACACACAACACACACACACACACCACACACCACACACACACATATATATATATATATATATATATATATATATTATATATATATATATATATTTATATATATATATATATATTATATATATACTCATATAAGACATACTTACTAAACAAAATAACATACATGTGCATTTCAGTACAAAAACACTTTCTAAATAGTCAGGTAACATACTAAGGCAAAGAGGGAGAGAGAGAGAGAAAAGAGACCGAGAGAGAGAGAGAGAAGAGAGAGTGAGAGAGAGAGAGAGAGAGAGAGAGAGAGAGCGAGAGAGAGAGAGAGAAGAGAGAAGAGAGAGGAGAGAGAGAGAAGAGAGAGAGAGAGTTTAGTTAGTTAGTTAGTTAGTGTTTATAGGGTCCAGCGGACTACTAGGAGCCAAATCAGGACCTCAGCTATCATATCTGAGTCTCTTGATACAAATACTCACACTAGTATTAACACATCACTTAAAATTTATGAGGACACAAAGCACAATTATCTTTTCAACTCCTTCGACACTGTATACATTAATAAAACCTATATTTTATAAAATAAGTTTACCTCTTTCAAAAAAGAAAAAATAAGATCCACTGAAATCTCACGAAAAAAGAACCGATAAATCACTGGTGGAAAAGAATTTCTCTCTGATACACATCAAATCAGCACATTCTGTCAAAAAATGATTAACATGAACAAGCTGTCACACGCAACACACCATGGGGGTCTTCCCTTCTGAATATCCAAACTGTGCGTTATATAGCTGTGCCCAATATGTAACCGTGACAAAATCGATTCCTCTTTACGGTTACGTACCACCGATGGGAAAGGATTGGTTAAATCTGGGCAAATTTTAAACAATTTATTATGAATTTGATTACACCATTCACTCTGCCACAGTTCACGACAATACAAACTGGATTTATGACGTAGATCAGAGTGAGGAACAAACTGCATAGGCCTCGGAAAGACTTGCACCGAGAGCTTGTTTGTCTCCTAATTTCATTTGCGGAATGAACTGTAATTTTGTAGAAGCATCTTTCAAAACTGACTCTCTTCTGTGGAGGATGTACTGTTTTTTCTCATACGGCTTTATTTCATTTCTTTTCCGACTATTGTCGTCCGGCATAAGACTTACATGTAAAGGGCCAGAGTTGAATGCTTTTCAAAACTTTTTGCGGCCAAAAAATGTAAGGGGCTTATGAATTCAAATTTTAGTCCATTTAAAAAAAGGTTCCAATGCCATTTTAGGTCAGGTTTTCGAATATTTTAATTTTACTGGGCCACATTTTTGCCCCTTAGATTGCGCAAATTGTTCTAGTTTAGGAAACTTTTGCTGTGCCAAACCCCTTTGGTTTATATCACCATCTTTAGTGTTCAAACCCTACAAAGTGCCAAACTCACCGTTTTGTTCAAAGTCGTAAAGCTGCAAGGTCTTTTAATTTAAGGTTATACACTCCAGGCCAATGAATTCCCGGGTTTTTGGCCCCCGAACTTATTTTTTGTACAGTTTTTATTTTATTTTAAAAAAATGTGTGGTTTTTCAATTTCACAACTTTCCCCCCTTTGTCTTTGATTTTTATATTAAAAGACCCCCCCTCCCACAAATATCTTTTAAACTTAAATTTGGGAATTGTTAATTTTCTAATCAATATGCAGCTTTCCCGATGGAAGCTTTAAAACAGTTGAGGCCTTTCCCTCATGTAAGTTTTCACAGTGCTCGCTATCCCAAATGAACATGAGAATGAATGAATGCAAAATTGAGCGGTTTTTCCCCCCAAAAATAGTTTTTTTTGGTGTAATCTAAAACATGAGGGGTTTATTTTTAGTTTTAAAGCCCAAATTTTAGCTGTCTTTTATCAAAATAGTAACCCACTTCTTTTTCAGGTTTTATGATAAAATGTTTTTAGATTTTTATTGTTAATTTGAGATAATGTCAAAGTTTCTCATTGCTTCTTTTGTGGCAAAACCGAATAACCATCAGGGATTGTTTTCTGGCTAACTTTTTTTCCCTAATTTGTCAAAAATTTTTTATTTTTTTATTCTTCTTTGATTCACTTTATTAAACCTAGCTTTGTAAAAAATTTTATGAAGTGCAACCTTCTGGTTCCGCAAAGTTATCAATAGCAGTCTAAAAAAAAGAAAACGGTTTTTTGAGTTTTATTGTTACAAAATTTTTTAAAGAAATAAAAATGAGGCATTAAATATATGATGAAAAATTCTTTTGGGGCCGCATACAATTTTAAAAAATATAAAACTGTACTCTTGTTTTTCTTGACCGTCTGACGCCTTTAAGTAAAGGTTAGTACTCCTTTGAAGAGCTATCTTAACCCTCCTATTAAAAAGACCGCATCCCGAAAGTGTGGTTTAGTCATCCGATGCAGTTTTATCAGAACCAGTTAAACTTTGCTGTGTTTGCGCATCAACTGGTGTGGAGTGTCGTATGCTGATCATTTAAATCATCCTGATCCTTTGGTGAGGTCAGTTTTTACAGATTTCATTTCTTTTACCCCTTCAGACGTATTTTTGACTGAACTGCAAGCGCCATTACCAAATGACAAACCGTTTAATCCATTTAGCAACAGAATAGACATGAAGGCTTTTGAAAGGATCTGTAACGAATTTAATATTAAGGCTAAGACAGACTTTAGACAAAAGTCGGATTTTAATCATGGCTTAGGCACCCCTTATTTTTGGGGCGTGCACAGAAAGTATAACTATGTTTGGGAATCCTCCTTACACATCTTTCTCTTCAGGCACAAACTGTTCACCTAGGTCATAGAGCAAAGAGCATAAAACAGCATGGACAAAAATTTTTTCTTAGACATTTCAAAGGGGCCTAACTAAGCAGGAATAGAACGAATAAACGACTCTGTTCGTACTTATGTTTGGGTGTTTGCTAGGCTCGCAAGCACAAACGAGATCGAGCATAACTGATCCTTCTATGTTTTGATGCACAAAAACAATACTTAGCAATTTAGGGGCGCCATTAATTTACAGTTGATTTACCTTCAAGTATAAAAAGGTACCAAAATGTTTTAACAATACGCAAGATCGAAAGTAGACTTTGCTGTTGGCACGGGTTTTTATACATGCTGCCTTCTGACCTCAGACTCCAATAGGTACAATAATAAACTACAATAATGAAATCCTTGTGGCAGGGATGAACAGAAGGTCGGGAAAAAAACGAAATAAATTCTGAGCCAGTAATATTGCAAGCAGTAAACAAACAAATGCCCCCCAAGAAAAAGGTCATCCATCCCCGTGGCTCAAACCCTAAAGGCCGTTGAAGAAGTAAAAAAAAATAATGACCATGAATATGAAAAGACAGCACTTGTTCTTGGATTAACGCCTAGGATTACTTGGTCTTTATTTTACTAAAAATTAACCCGACTATTAAGAGAACTAATGTCCATAAGTGCTCGGCCATAAACCCAACTACTTTGCTTGCGTAGACAAAAGCCAGCTAAAAAAACCCCCCCTAATTTTCCCCGGTAAAGAGTCTATAGCTTTACGGCTAATTTTTTTTAATAAACCCGCAAGATGTTTCAAGCTGTTTTTTTACCCTTTGATTTATCAGGCGGAGGCGATGGGGGTGGAGGCACTGAACTTTGCCCTCCACCGCCGCCTGTAAAAAGCCAACACCAGTGTACTTATTGCAAATCCAAAGGGCCCGTATAACGCTTGCTAATTGATCCTTGCTCTCTAAACAGTGTTCTTATTCTTTCTGCTAGCGTTGTGTCTTCATAAAAATTTTTTGGGATAGTCTCTCTTATTCTGCTCACTTGAGTTCGAAATTGTTCTCGGTTAGTAGACAACACTTCTAGTCTTGCTGATCTCTCTTGTTCAAGATCTTTTAGTTTTTGGGGTTATTCTTTCTTTAACCTCCAGGCCCTAAGTTGGCGTCACCCAGCCTCAACGAGTTTTTCTTTTTTCTTTTTTATATGCTACTACTTCACCTAGTTTTGCTAAATTGTTTGTTAATTCGCCTCTGATGCTTCTCAAAGCATGATTAAGACCGCTATTTCTGCATGGGTAGCGGGGAATCATTAATTGTTTTTAATGCTGTTTCTCGGAAAAACTGGTTTCTGCATCTTTTATTTTGTCTGCTGTTGGACTTAAATCTTTAAGTTCCATTTTTTTGCATTTGTTATCTGTTGGAAGTTCTTTGGTAGCGTGTTTTGAAGTTTAGCAACTGCATCCCTATCTAATTTTGGTTTAGCAATGCCAAGACGATTTCGATCTCCCACCCTAGTCTTTGTTTAATTGTATTCATGCTTACAAACTTTGATGGGTCTGGTTTAGTTGTAAGCTGAACAAGTTGTCCTTGATCGTTGTTCACAAACAAATGACCATCTTTTACTTCAAATTAGGGTCTATAAATTGGGGAGGTTCTAGGCCCTAAACTTTTGTAAAATGCTCCCGGCCGTACTTTCTGTTAATTCACCCGCAATGAGAGCGCTGAGCGATGCTGTGTCAAAGGGGTTATTTCACTCATGTCGTCTCCCGGTCAAAAAAAATCATAATCTTCTTCACCTTTAATGCCTGCCATGTTTTTAAATAATTAAATTTTTTATTTTTTTTTATAAAAAATGTACAAACATATGGTTCAATTCTTGACCGCATTTGAAGACTGAAAGAGCCCTTTGGCGTGAGGAATAAAAGGAATATTACTGGGCCAAATAATCCGTCTACTATTGATGCGGATCAAATCTTTTCTGTAAAATTTCCAGACCCGGAGCGGATGAAGTGATTGTGCCAGGCTCTGCACAACTACTTTTAAAGAACTCGAATCAGCAACAGACCCAAACAGGACGTTTTCCAGAATTTGGGACGGGCAATCGTTAAGAAATTTCTATAAAATTGAGGGGGTGAAATATTTTCTTTACACAATGCAGAATATTTTTAACCTATTCTGATCTATGGCTAACCGGGGATGAAAGGGGTGATCTTGCGTTCAAGGAATCGAAAATAAGGGAAACACTAAAACACAGAATAGGCCGTGAAGATGTAAAGACGGCAAAAAGTATGTAGCTGTAAGTTAGCGTATGGAAATCGCTTTTCATCCCCCTTTGGGTTTTGAGTTGTTAAGTGCGCATGCGCCATACTTTCAAGGAGCATTAAAAGACAGATTGTCTACGAACTAACTTTTAATGAATACAAACGTGTTATCAGATCTTAGACACCGAAGCAAAGTACAGCATTTTTTGACATCTCGTTAGTTTGACGTTGTTAGCAACCCCAATTTAGCAAGCTGATTGAGCAACAATATCAGTCAAAATTAGCAATATATTACGAAAGGGGTGATTCATCATACAACATATCCCGAAGCAGGGCAGACACTATATGGAATTTTAGTTTTAGTGCCGCGGCAAGATCATTTTAAAGGTATTTTATTGCTGTGTGAAGATGAAGAACCATTCAAAAGAGGAAGTGAAAAAAAATTTATTAATCCTAAAATAACGAAAGTACAATGTCGATTGAGGGTAGCCCTAACCAAATCTACGCTAGCGGGCTTAAACCTTATCAGCATTTGACGAAATAAAAAATTGTTCGGAGGCGGGAGGCATAGAAGTCCAACAGTAGACCTGTGTCTAAAGATCTGCATCTTCACAGTGTTAACTCGATGATTATTTAACCAACGAAATACGGTTTATGGATTGACCTAAGATCGACAGGGGGATAACAGTTGCATGGAAGTGGGAGAACTGTTAGAGACGTAATAAACATTCAAATTGACAAAGAAAAAGATGACGATAAACCGCTTAATGACATTTGTTTTTATATGTGTGCGCATTTAATATCAAGATAACAGATTAAAAGATATACAATACTAAATTTTTTTTCATTTAAAAAGCATGTCTGTTCAGCATTATCCAAAAGTACCTACGGAGTTGCCAAGAGAAGATATAGTAGAAGCCCCAGCATAAAAACCTTTAGATTAACCAACATTACGCAAATGCAGCAAGTACTAGAGCAGGAAACCCTTTCAAAATACAGCAAAACCAAACGAAGGTATTCTGCTGCCTTTATGCTGTTACATATGTTAATACTGGAGCATCGACTTTGAGTGCTCTATCAGCAGGGACAAGTGTTGGCCTCTTAGCAACGGGCATAGGCGCACCGCAGCTTTACCTCTAGGTGGTTTGTCTTTAGCTCTTGGCGTGTGTTCATTAGCTGTAGGTGCTGCTAGCAAAAAATAAAAAAAAAACTCAAAAGCACACAGCTATAGTTCAACTAATAACAGCTAACTTAGCTCCTTCAAGCTGATAATAAATAAAGCACTAGCTGACTCAAACATCACGGATGAAGAATTTAGTCGTTTACAGGCCGATTTTGATGACTATAAAAGACAAAAGTTTGATCTTCAAAAAAAGGCGAGGGCAAGTTTTCTCAACAGCCAGACGCCGAGCAGATAAAAAGGAATGTTTAAAAAAAGTAAACGAAACATTAAACTCTGTTCTAAACAGCTCACATTAACAACGCCAAAGGGTGTTTATACTTTAGTTTATGAGTTCCAAGCACAAAAAGACGTTGATATGATTAATTATTTTTTTTTTTATTTAAATAAATATTTTGAGTTAGAAAAGAAACTCAGCATGGATAAATTATATGAAGGACCAGACGAATTTTTTGAAGCAATGCAAGAAATTTATCAAGAGCACTGAATGATATTGATCTAGAAGTCATTGATCCAGCAAACGTACGGGCAAGTGTTGGTCATGCTGTTTCTCAAGTTCCAAGTAACTAACAATAGACCCACCAGTTAAAGTAATGTTAGCTGTTTTAATCGACTATGTAACAATAAATGAGAAAATCTAGAATGTTTGGGTCTCAACTAAACAGCAGGTTATTCTTTGTAATAATGACTTAACGACTGGTTGGGCAGACCAACTGCTTACACCGTTTGATGTGGCCGCTGAAGAAGCCAAAATGAGAGGCTCTGGTTGGTCAGAGGGCGAAGTCTTAGAGATTAGATTAAAACAGTCTAAGTATGCACCGATTGTAGGCAAGGCTTACATTCCACTACCTCAGCATTAGTTGCAAAAAAAGCAGTTCTAAACATAAAGAATTCAGACAACAAATGTTTTATGTGGTGTGTCTCGCAAGCGTTGCATCACGTCCGCAAAAACGCAGAGAGAGCGTCTAACTATCACCCTTACATCAATGATCTTAACTTTAGCGGAATATCTTTTCCCGTTAGCGTGGATTCCATTGATCAGTTTGATGAACAAAACAACCAATAACTGTTATATCTACACATGGGATGAGGAAACAAATCTACAAACTATTAAAGTGTCAAGAACAGTCCAACGATTGGCGAACCAGACAAAAATCATGTTGACTTGCTGCTGATGCTTTCACCAGCGGGGCTACCGCATTAAACATTGATACGCACAATGAGTAGATTATTGGCGCTACTTCAAAAAACACTAACAAACAAGAATTCTGCAGAAAATGTTTAACAAGAATTCCTTCTGTGCAAGCCGCTGAGTGAACATATAAAACATTGTAAAGTTCTGTAGACTGTAATACAGAACTAATTACGCCTCACCCGGATCTAAGTTAGTTTTAAGAACTGGAAACGGACTGCAAATTCCCATATGTTGTTTACGCAGACTTCGAGTCGCTTATTGTTCCTTATGAAGGGCCAGCGCCAAAAAACTTCGAAAAACAGTCTTAATGAGTAATCATCAGATTTGTTTCATTTGCTTTCGTTATTGTCAGGTCGGATGGCGCTCATTCAACGCCAGAATTATATAGAGGACCAAATGGGTAGAAGATTTTTTACAGCGCATGCAGCAAGTGCGCAATGATGTTTAATAATCTGAATTTATCTGAAATCATAATGACGCCTGAAGACCAACAACAGTATGACTCAGCCACACATTGTTGGATTTGTGGTTTAGGCCTCTCATCAGACGCAGAGAATCCAACAGTAAGAGACCATGATCACATTAGCGGAAAGTTCAGAGGAGCAGCACACAGTAAATGCAATCTTCAACTAAAGTTTGAACCAAAGACATGGAAGCTGCCCATCTTCTTTCATAACTTGCGAGGTTACGACTCTCATCTTATATTGCAAGCAGTGGACAATGCCTTCAGGGTGTCATGCATTGCACAGTCATCAGAAAAGTACATGTGTTTCACTTTAAATAACATGTCTTTTTATGACTCTATGCAGCACATGATGGGTTCATTAGAGTCGCTGGCTATGTCCTTAAAGTCCTGCCCAATAACAGAAGAATATTTTGACCCAACACTTGTTAGAAAGGGCGTTTACCCTTATGAATACATGAACAGTTGGGAAAGGTTTGACGAAGACACACTTCCTCCTAAAGGCGCGTTCTTTTCTAGTCTCAGAGGAAAGGACATCAGTGATTTTGATTACCAGCATGCTCGAGATGCGTGGCAGAAGTTAGAGTGTAAAACGATGGGAGACTATCATGACTCCTACTTGATGGCTGATGTATGTTTGTTGGCGGATATTTTTGAAAATTACAGAAAGACCTGCATGAAACATTACAGCCTGGATCCCGCGCATTACATTTCTGCGCCTGGGATGAGTTGGGACGCTTTCTTAAAGTTTACTGGAGTACAGATTGATTTATTGTCTGACCTACCAATGATTCAGATGATTGAAAACGGATTGCGCGGAGGAATTAGTATGGCGTCGCATCATTACTGTAAAGCAAACAACAAATACTTGGACGATTATGATCCGAGTAAAAGGTCTAACTATCTCATGTATTTAGATGCAAACAATCTGTATGGTTGGGCTATGGCGCAATCGCTTCCATTACGCAACTTTAAAATGTACACAGAAGACAATCCAAAAAATATTCAAAAGGCATTAAAGTGGTTGAACAGTTTAACGCCCGATCAGCAGTGTGGATACATTTTAGAAGTTGACTTAGAATATCCTCATGAACTCCATGACCTGCATAATGACTACCCATTAGCAGCAGAAAGTCTAAAGACGAATCCAAGAGAGCCGCCTAAACTTGTGCCTAATCTTCGCGGCAAAAAAAATTATGTCTGTCATTACAGACTTCTACAATTTTATTTAAGGCATGGTTTGAAGTTGACAGCTGTTCATCGTATAATTGCTTTTGATCAAGAACAGTTCATGAAACCATACATCATGAAGAACACTGATCTCAGAACTAAATCCACAGATGCTTCAGAAAAGACTTTTTCAAGTTGATGAACAACAGTTGTTTTGGAAAGACTATGGAGAATCCGCACAAGCGCAAAGATGTCAGATTAGTCACTAAAGAGAACGAAGCAATTAAGCTGACTTCAAAACCTAATTATCAGGACTTTAAAAGATTTCATGACCAGCTTTTTGGCATAATGATGAAGAAAAAGAAAGTCAAATTGGACAAGCCTGTATTTATTGGGTTTACTGTTTTAGAATTATCAAAGCTTTTGATGTTAGAATTTCTTTATGACTACTTTAAGCCCTTGTATCCAGAGTCCAGAGTACTTTACACAGATACAGACAGTTTTGTTATAAATATCCCTACTGAAGACATCTATAAAGACATGGAAACCGAAGTAGCTAAAGGGCATGCAGGATGGTATGATACATCTGATTATCCTAAAGATTCGCCTTTGCATTCATCCGTTAATAAAAAGGTTTTAGGAAAGATGAAGGATGAATTATCTGGAAAGGTGATTAAGGAGTATGTGGGGTTAAGGTCGAAAATGTACAGTATTTCGAGCCAGGAGAAAATCATTAAGAAAGCAAAGGGAATATCTCGCAGTGTTGTGCAGTCAAACATATCGCATGACAACTACAAAGAAGCATTGTTTGACAATAAGACTTTTCATCATGACAACGTAAAACTGCGATCTAATCTACATGAGATCAACACAACGGTTGTAACAAAGAAGTCATTAGATAGAACAAACACAAAACGTGTGTTTGTTAATCCAAAGTTTTCATATGCAATAGGGCACTGGAGGACCGCATAAACAGGGGGGTTTATATTTTTCATCAACTTTTATTATAAGATCAACCATATCTTCATCCAATTCATCTAATTCTTTTCTCATGTTTGCTTGATGCGTTCGAATTTTTTCTATTATTTCAAGATATTCTTTTTCCCAATTTGGGGGTTTGAGTTGTAGGTGATCTGGATGGTTTAGCATGCATTGATTAATCCTCAAAAATGTTCCCCTAATAGCATTACACGCATCAAATGATTCCCGTATCATTTTCAAGGTCTCTTCCTTTACCATTCTTGTTTCGTTCTGCACTTCGTCCTGAGCTTCCATTTTAACTCAAATATATTTACGTAAATTAATTAAGCGGAACTGTGTCTGGTGGGATTATCTGCAGTTCTTCCTTCACAAAAGATCTTTGAGGAGCTGGTTGTTTTGTTGTGTCAGTTTCTCGTAAATAATACACGGGCGGATTCATTTTTACAATTCTTTTTATTTCATATGGATCAACACTCCAAACTGGATCTGTTGCCCTGATGCGAGTGTCCCCTTCCGCTTCCCCGGTAAATGAAGGTACCTTACTTTCAAACCAAATGGTAATAGTTTGCTGGTTGTGCTAGCGTCTTCAACAACATTTATTGTTTGTTTTTTGATTGCTTGTACTGGTTTTAACCCTTTAAATTCTTCATTATTCATTGCGCGCAAAACTGAGGGCAGTCTTCTAACCCATTCTGTGTTGCGAGAATTGTCAATAAGCTCTCTGTGATACTGGTAGGAAAAAGTCTTTCAGCTAACTGTTTGTTAAAGTTTTCAACTAAAGCCTGTGATCTGTGAACTCCTGGAATGCCTCTTTTAATGGTAACTCTATGTTTTAACAATAATTGATTCACTTGGCCTTTAAATTCTTTTCCATCATCGACTTGAATCATGCGAGGATAAGTTAAAGGGCCTCGTTGATATATCAGTTGTATGGCAACAGCAACAGCAGAAGCGCTCTTTTGTGTTAATGGTTCTGCATCTTTGTATCTTGAAGCTATGTCAATGACTGTGAGTGCGTACTTAAATCTTTTTCGTCTAATCGTATCATGGGGTAAATATAGAAGATCCATTTGATGGGTGTCGTTTGGTATTGTATTCACAAAGTGTGGTCTCTGTATTCGTTTGGGTGCAGGTAAATAAATTTGCCAAATCGCTTGTTTAGATAACCATTCCTTTGCTGTTTGTTCACTGACTCCCGCTGCTTGGCTTAGCTTTTTTATTGCTGTGATTCCCTTCCAATATCCTTTTGGTGAATAATAGATTTTGTTCATTTTTATTCAGCCAATATTATGTGCAATAAAATACACAATGGTCATACCAAAGACAATAAACACGATTTCTTGCATCTTTTGTTTTTCTGATGGATGATAAAAGTCACTGAATTTTGGTGGGGGCAATGTCTCGATCGGTTTGCCTGTTACTAGATAATATTCTTTTATTGCTTGATCAACATCTTTAAATGTGTAAGCTGCATTGGCCCTGTTTTTTCAGTGTGTTATTAATATAATCTAACTGCTCAATTCTCTGCTTTTCATAGCGATCTTGTGCCGCAGCTAGTTGCTCCACAGCTTTGTTATGTCTTTTTCTCTCGCCGTCGTCCCGTAGTTTACTAAACGCGTAATTACTTCCGCTAAAAGCAA
>JAFLJL010002039.1:0-48560 GCA_018398815.1 Conus ventricosus
CTCTCTCTCTCTCTCTCTATGACATCTCAATAAAATTTAAAAAAAGGTCTTTTCAAATGTTTCAATCACCAATTTGTGTGACAGGACATTAAATTAGGATGTGTGTGTGTGTGTGTGTGTGTGTGTGTACTGTGTGTGTGTGTGTGTGTGTGTGTGTGTGTGTGTGTGTGTGTGTGTCACTGTGTGTGTGTGTTTCTGTGGTGGGGGGTGGCTTATGAATGGACTGAAATTTTATTCAGGAGTTTCAGTTGAATGATATATTTTTTTAAAAAGATAATAATAATGATAGCAACACAGAATGCTTGAATCTGATTTCAAATTAAAATGTTTTTACACTTGATCAGTCATTCTAACAGTAATAGCTGTTAACTTGTATCAAACTCTTACATTTCACTCAACGTTATGCATTATATGATACAACATCTTTCATGAAATGATAAATTTTTAACAATACAACGCTAAAACTTCAGAAAAATATTCACAACTGACCATGAGTTTACAATATTGAAGTAAGTGACCATTGACATACCCCTTTATCATACTTGTGAGTTGATTTTAACGTGGTGACAGCCCTGATGTGGCTCTTTGCGGTCGGCTGGGCTAGGGTGGGATGTTGCAACTTCGCCCACTTGAGATCGGTCACAAAACTTTACAGCTTGCCCTGGCTTAGCACACGCAGCTAGCCAGCCATAGTGTTGGCCTCCTAGCAGCACTGGCCAATCAGCGTGAGTTTCTGGTAACTTCCAGCGTGTTAGCTCATAAATATTCATCAGGAAGGGGCTCTGCCTACCATACCGGTGTGTGTACATTTTCGCCCCCCTCTTACATTTTCGCCCACGTCATTTTTCAATTTCGCCTAGTGTTACCTACTAGGTCTCAATGCTTCGTTTTTTTTTTAAAAATAAGTGCAAATATTGTATTTTTTCTTTTATTCTTGCTTATTTGTGATTTTTTGAAAGCTCAAGATGCAGCCAATGTGTCAGATAGTTGAATTTTGGTTACTTGGAGGATAAATAGGTGTGCTATGAGAGCTCATTCCCTTTTGCGCAACCACACACACACACTTACACACACACACACACACACATAACCCCCCCACACACACACACACACACACACACACATACCAAGCAACAAAGTGTTGTACATTTCAAACCTTATAATCTGCAAAAAAATAATTAATTCTTTAAAATTGACCGGAACAAGAGGATGCAAATTGATATCAGTGTTTAACACAAACTACAACAAAACACACAAAAGAACACAGTAAAAAAAACACAAAGTCAATGTGACAATCATGGAATAGCTGATCACAAATCAATAGGAGGTGACGGGGGCAGTGGGGGTGGTAGGGAAAGACATCTTGGCAGCTTTCATACACACATACCAAGCAACAAGTGTTGTACATTTCAAGCCTTAACACAGTAAAAAAAAAACAACAACAACACAAAGTCAATGTCTTAATCATGGGATAGGGGCCTAGCTGTCCAGAATGGCAAAGATCACAAATCAATAGGTGGGGGTGACGGGGGCAGTGGGGGTGGTGTGGGGGTGGTAGGGGCAGTAGGGAAAGACATCTTGGCAGCTTTCATTTTCTTTGTTTCTTCAGCTTTGGTCTTCCTTTTGAGCCTTGGCTTTCCTTTCTTCAGCTTTTGCTTTCCGTGCCTGTTTTTCTGCCTCTTTTTTTCTCCTTGTCTGCTTTCTGAGCCATTTTGCTCAAAAACACCTCGTCACTTGTCAGCAACCGATGACCGCTTGGGGTATTGCTTGTCTTTTTGGTAGGAGCCTTTGTGGCTGGCCTGATGCCAAAGATGGTGTCCACTGTGTTTTTCAGCACTTGGGTTAGCAGGAACAAACGGTTGCTCCGCAAGTCCATGGAGATCAAGGGTAATGGGATCTCCACCTTCAACCTCAATGACAAGACCTTGAAGTCCCGCCACTTCTTCAGCAGTGATTGGCAGAGTGACAAGCTGGTCCATGTCCTCGGGAAGTAGATCAGCTTCAGGTTGTTCCTCTGTAGTGGCAGGTTGTTCCTCTGAGTCTGTAGTTGTGGCCAGGTCTTCACCATGATCATCAGCTGGTCCTTCAGTTGCTGGCATGTTAGCAGGAACTGGGCCAGGAAGAGCTGGGGCAGGTTCATCAAGGACTCGATCCAGGGCTGAAGCTGGGAGAAATGCCTGGTTTGGATCTGTGTCCTGTCCACAGGGAGGATTCCTGTGGCAAGAAAAGCCTTCTGCAGCAGGTCAGGTTTCATCACCTCCTCCCAGGTTTTCCGAATGATTCCAGGCCAGGTCACCTTGTTGACGGTGTTGTTTGGGTGATCCGACATGAACTCTGTGCAGTGTCGTTTGTAGGATTTCTTGAATGGTCCAAACACGACTCTGTCCAGTGGTGCAGAAAGTGGGTTGTATGTGGAGGCAAGGCCATGAGATGGATGTTCTCTTCACGCGCCTTTTCAAGAAGCTCTGGGACTTCGTGGCTGCCATGTGAGTCAAGGAAAAGCACCTGGGGCCGAGCAGGTCCACAGTGTTTCAAAAAGACATTGGAGAACCACTCCACACCAAGGGCATTTTCCATCCAGGCATTCGATTGGAATGCCCAGACCGCACCTTCTGGGGCATCATGGGTGGCGAAGGACCTGATACATTTAAAGGTCTTCCCTTCTCACAAAGAGGGGTGGCATGGCCTGCCCGCTGCGTTGATGCAGACGAGGCTGGTCACGCTGTCTCTGGTGTTGGATGCACGTGCCCGCAGCTGTTTTTCCCTCTTTGGGCAATCACCTTGGCTGCTGGTGGAGAAAATTGAATGCCTGTTTCATCAGCGTTCCAAACACATTCAGGCTGGAACTGATGCTCCCCCATGAATGTTTCCAGCGTGTCAAAGTAGTTGTTGACAACTACCGGGTTCATCCCCCTCATTCGGTTCGCAGCGCATGTTTCTGGGCTACGGATGGTGAGGTCAGGCTTCTCTTTTCAGACAGCGCCAATACTCTTCTGAAGGCATGTTATTCTTGAATTGAGTTTTTAAGTTCCTTTTTTTGGCCACAAGCCCCACCTTCATCAGAAACTGTCTTTTAGTAAGAGGAAATCCCGCCTTTGCCCCATTGATGACCTTATTCACTATCTCGTCTTCCAGTTCTTTGGGAATGCTCGTTGGGCGCCCTGCCTTCTTCCCCACTTCTGACCTCCCATGGACGTGGTCCCTGAGAGTTGTCTTAGGGATGGCGTACTCCTTGCTGGCCGCACCAAAGGTCATGCGGCCAGACCTCACCTCTTCAATAGCCCTTTCCCGGACTACTTGATTGTACTTGCGTACACTCGGGATTTTTACCTGTAGTCTGGGGAAATTTAAAGTGCTGCTGGCCTCCCCCGCAAACATCGGGTGCCTCCCAAATTTCCCATTCATTATTTTCTGTCCCCGAATGGCCGGCAAGAACAACGGTTTTACCCCAAAAGAGGGGGGGGTTTTATTTGGAGCCGCGCCGTGATTTTTCCCCCAACTTAAGGGAATTACCCGACGCGAAAATTTTTTTTTCGGGGCATAAGGGAAAACCTCCTTCCCTTTTTAAAAAAAAATAAGAGTCCCTTAACCAAACAAATAAGCCCCAATTTCCAACATTTTTACAAATACAGGTCGTCTACTTTTTCCTTTTGTAGACATCTCTGTGCTGGTTTTTTCCTTTTCCCAGCCGTCCGATCGCGCCCTCATTGTCCGGGTGGGTGATCTCCCCGGGGATAGGGGCCTTTGGAGTGGGTTTCTGGGAGCCTTTGTCTTAGGGGTTTTTTCCCCGAGAGTCGCCGGGGTTTCAGGTCTTTGACCCCTAAAGGGTTTTTGTACGGGTCGGGGATCTCTGGTTTCTCTGCTTCCGGGGGTTGGGTTCGGTTCCCGGGAAAGGGGAGCAGGGACTTTCTTCAAGTGGACTTTTTATTTTTTTCTGAGGATGTTTCCCCCTTTTTTTGGGGACTCATGGGAACCGCCCTTTTTCGCTATTGACGAGGGTTTCCCCTTTCATCCACTCCTTTTTGCCTAGTTTTTTGGGGTTTCATGACGAAAATTTCCCCCTCTTGAAGGGGTTTTGGGGTTTTTTTGGGGCGTGTTGGTCAGACGCGCTTTTTTTTTGGTTGATTTTCCTTAATTTTTTCCTTATGTCCTTTTTCAAGGGGTTTTTGGGTCGAGAAGATGACCACGCATGGGAAGAAGTTTTCAGTTCTTGGGTTGAAGAATTTCCCTGTGGGGGGCCCGTGTTTGAATTTTTTCGGGGTGGGTGGGGTTTTTTTGTATTTCATAATGCCGGGAATTAAACTCCATCTTTGTTTTTCTTCAAGTTTGATTTTGGCTTTTTTTTTAACCGCTATTCTCCCTTTCCCGGGGCTTCTGCTGGGGGAACGGGGGAAAAATTTTGACATTTTTCAAAATCAAAATCAAAGCCAACCCTTTGAATTTTTTTCCTGAGTAAAATTCGGCCCGGGGTCATACAACTGTGCGGGCACCCCCGTATCTGAAAAAGAGTTGGGGTGTCTTAAAAACCTTTGGGTTGCTCTCGGTCTTCGGGCTGTTTTTTTTCCCCAAATTGGAGAATAGCCTACTGTGACTAGTTTAGCCCCTTTTCCATCACATTCAAAAAAAATTTTATTTCCCACTTTTTTCCCAAATTGCCCTGGAGGGTATTCATGCGGGGGAAGTTTCGGGTTTGGTTTTTGCGTTTTGGAAACTCTGGAAAACTTCACAACCTCCCAAACTGGGTAACATCGCCCTTCCGGGCCCAATACAAACACTCTCAAACCTCTCTCCCAGCATGCTTCTTTTCCTGATTGTGGGGAAATTTAATATTTTTTCATCTGAATCTCTTTGTCCGGGACAACAACCCTATCCTGTTTGTTTTAAAAGGGCCACTTGTACCGAGAGTTCATCTCTGAAGCTGAAGTAGGACGATACTCCCTGGGGAAATGAGGACTTGTAAAAAAAGGGCCCCACCCGTCATTGATGACGGGCTTGAGTTTCAGTAACACATCTCCTGACTTTTTTCATTTTTTAAACTCCTCAAGCTTTCTTTCCGATGGGGGTGAAATTTAAGGCGTTGACGTTTTCCCGATATCCTTTTTGCCGCACCTTTTGAGTGGTTGGGAAAAAGGGGCCTCTAGAGAGAGTATCAGCTAGTCCCAGGTCCTTTCCTTTCTGTGGAAATAAAGGGGGTGAGGTCAAATCCCGGGAGCCCTCAGTATCACCCTTTAAAAGTGGGCCGGGGGGGCAGAAGAGAGGGGTTTTTTGGAAGTTTGTCCCCAAAAGGGGCTTGTGTCATTTTGGGAACGAAAACAAGTTGGCCAAAAAAAGTACGGTCCCTTTTTCCGCCGAAAACCCCAAAATAGCAAGTAGCTTTTTCTATCTGAGCGAAAGTTTTTTTTTCAGGGGCTTAAAGGGGCACGGCTGCGTCCCGCTAGGGGGCCCGCCCTTCTCAGTGGGACTGCGCCTAAACCGCTCGGGCTTCATCGCACTGGATCTGTATTCTTCCTTGGGTCATAGAAGGCAAACAGGGGGGCTTTCCGGGGACAACCTTTCTGTCCCCTTGAAAAGGGCCCTGGTCATGAAATCGCTGTCCACATCCAAGGAACGTCGTTTTTCTCAACTGACGGATAGGTTCCGGGCCCTTCGGGGATTTTTGGAAAGGGAATTTTGCGGGGTAGTTGTAAAAACCACAAAAAATCGACTCCCTCCACTCCTGGGTTTTGGGGCATGCTCTAAACAGCTTCTACTTTTCGGGACGATCTTGAACCGTCGTTTGTACCAAGTGCCCAAAGGGAAAATTGATGGACGGGCTTTTTCGGGTCCCCCTTTTTTCCTTGTTTAGGCGAAACCCCGGGGTGCCACCCTCCCCCGGAGTTAACTATTTTTCTGCCATGACCTTTTTCGTTCCCCCCCTTTGGGAACAATGATGCCCCGCTGATCCCCCCTATGACTCCTTCGATTCCTTCCAGCCCTGGTCGAGCTTTTCTGAAAAAGCCCCGCTGCGACTGAATCCCAAAAGGTAGTCGTTTCCCCCCTGTACCCCCAAAAAGGATTTTTGGAAGGGGGTTTAAACCGGGGGATGATTCTCATCTAAGGGGAAATACCAGTAAGAAAGTTTCAGGTCAATTTTTAAAAAAAGACCTTGACCTCGCCAGGGCTGGCAAAATTTTTGGCCCCCAAGGGGGAAAAGGGATAGCTTTTCCCGCTTCAGTCCCCTTGTTGATTGGTTTGGGGGGTCGATGCATTTCAAAAATTTTTCCGATCGTTCGTCGCCACAAACATTCGATTTGCCCCGGAAGTTTTTTTTCCTCAATCTTGGCAATAAATCTCTGTTTCCCCTGCATCTGTCTACTCTTCTTTCACCTTTTTTTCCGGTGGCTAAAGGGATTCGGCCACTCGCAAAAAAAATTTCCCCCCGGGGGGGTTTGCGACCTTTTCGTGGTCGGGGGGTTTGGGCGTGGTCCAGGGGATCCTTTAGGCTTTTGCTGAGGGGGGGGATCAATACTTGGGAAAGGCTTTTTTTTTTTCCCACTCCCTTTAGGCCTGAAGGGGAAGATGCTGTATGGCCTAAGCGAAACGTGGTAAGAATTGATCCCCCGGGTGGGGCTTCCCATTCAAATGGGCTAAGGGTGGGGAAACCTGACTAAGAGTAACCCGCCCCTTTTTCCCTTTTTTTTTTTTTTCCTGCCTTTCTTTTGGCCCTTTTTTAAACCCTTTGTCTCCTCTTCAAGTCTTCTTTTCCACACCCCCCTTTTCCCTTTTGTGGTCTTTCCCTTTAAAACCCCCCGGTTTTTCCGGGCGGGCGACCTTTTGGGGCGGAGGGAATGAGAAAACCTGGTGATTGAAGGGCCACGCCTCAAAACCTCCTTTGGGGTCGGACCTCCCCCCTAGACAGGAATACACTTTGGGCCCGGGGGTTTTCTAATCGGCTCCCCCTTTTTGGGGGGGTGGGTTTAAACAACAGTTCCCCTACTTGGGCCCAAATTTAAACCCCGCCGTTTCTCAGCCTCGGGCCCCGGGGGTTGAGCATGTCAAGGGGGGGTAGGGGGGGTATTTCTGTTTGTCGTATAAACCCCCCCGAAGCCTGGAAAGGGGGCAAGACCCGGGGTTTTTTGGCCCTGGCCCCTTAGTTTGGGCTCCCCAAAGGGGGTGGGGAAAGGGGGAGAAGAAACTACAAAAAAAAACATGGCCTTTTTCAAAAAACACCCCCCCCAAAAAAAGAGGAAAGCAGCATCCCCTATTTCCCGGGGGGCCCTTATTCTGTAGCGTTTTTGAAAACGGAGGTACGAAAAGAACAGGTTTCTGGGCTTCCTGGCCGTGGTAGAAAGGGGGCAGAGCAGGAAAGACCCCTTTTTCCCCTCTGACCCTTTTGGGTATCCAAAAAGGGGTTTTAAAAATTACATGAGCCCTCATTCCCCTCAAAAGGTTTTAGGAATGGTTTTTTTCTGTTTAATGCGATAAGAAAACAATCCGAACACTGTTGAGGGCAACAAAATTAGTGATAGGGGATCAGGGGGACCCCCATAAACAGTTAAAAATTTAACCCAAAAGGGGTGATTCGCTGCAAAATCAAACGGGGGCTCAGAGGGAGAAATTTAAAAAAGGGAAATTCCCTCCCAGGGGGTGACGGAGGTGCGCAGGGGGACAGTCAAGAAAGGTGCAAAAAGAGAGGCCCCCAACACCCCTTTTTGACCTTCTGCAACCCCGTGCTGCCCCGGGCCCTCAAAAGATTTGGGGTACCTGAAAAGACCGTGTTCAGCTGTATGTCCCCTCCCCTTTGGGGATGCTTCCGTGCCAGAGTTTTGGGCAAGTCAAGACCGCTGTTTTTGGGGAGGAGGGTTTCGGTGTTTTTCGCAAGGCAACCCAGATGGGCCGTGCCCAAAAATCCCCCCACATTTGCCAACTGCGGTGGGGACCAACCCTCCCTTTTACAAACTGGCCCCCTTTGGGTTCCCCCCGGAATCCCCAACCAAACCAACGAAAAAAAACGGGAAAAAAAAATCTCCTTTTTTTGGGGGCCCGGAAACAGGTTGTGGCAAACAGAAAGCCCCACATCTTCGTAAAGCTTCGGGGGGTAAAAAAAAGTTATCCACCCCTTCCCTTTTAGTCTTTCTGCCCGACGAAAGAATTTATCTTTTTAAAAACACTGCAAGGAAGAACTGGGCCCCTCTGGTGGAACAGGTCCCCCCCCCTCCCAAACCCCAGGGAATGCCCCGGTGGAGGCAAAAAATCCCCCCCCCCCTCAAACCCGCCCAGCAAACTACAACATCTGCCCGCTTGGGGGAATTAAAAAAAACCCGCAATTTCCCCCCTTTGAACTTCCCCCTGTCCATTTCCCGTGCGGGCAAGGGAGTTCCACCCAGTGTGGAGATGGTGAGATGAGGGAAAAAACCCCCCACCGTCCCCAAATCCAACCTTTTTTCGCCTTTTTGGGGAAGTCGCCAGCAGGGCGAAGAACAACACAGTTCAGTGAAACTTCAAAATAAAATTTACCCCTTAAAGGGTACTTTTAGGAGGGGATGGGCCCGATTTCCTTTTCCTTTTCCCCCTCCCGCACCATGGATAGGAAAAAATCCCATTTGGAAAAATCCTGGGAAAAAAATTTCCCCTTTGAGGAGTTACAGCTTCTGTGCAATTCCCAAAACCTTCTGTCGTTGGGTCCCTTTAAAGGGAAAATCCAAAATTTAAAGCCAGAAGACCTTTACTCTTTTTGGCTTTAAAAGTTCTTTTAAAACCTGCACAACCATCCACGTTGGGGGCGTCGGGCGGGGTTTCCCTTTTCCAAAACAAAACTCTGGGTTTTAACCTGTGCTCTGTCTACCTCCCTTTAGGCGAGCTGCAGAGTCACTCTCCCCCCAAGACGTGACAAACTTTTTTCCCTTTAAAATACCTCCCCTTTTTCCCGGGGTTTGGGCGTCAGACCTTTCATCTGATAAAGAACTTTTTTTTGACCTATTTTTGCGTTGGGGGGCCTTTAAATAAACGGGCACAACCCCTTTTGGGGTAGTGCCGGAACTCATTTCCCGAGGTCTGCCCATTTAGGAAAGTCCCCCTTTTGGAATTTGGGTTTGTGTTGTCTGAACGAAAAGGGTCTGCAACCTTTCCTCCACTCTTTCCCCAGGTTTACTTTTGGGTTTTTGATTTGTCGTTTTTTGACCCCCCCTTTGCTGGGCCTGGACTATGAGTGTCTGCCCCTGAAAGATCGCACGGAAAGGGGACCATTTTTCCCGGCTTACTACAACCCGTCCTAACGAACCCCTTTTTCCCGTCTCTCAACATCAAAATTAAAAAGAAAGCAAACTTTGATCCAAATTGGGAAACCCTATTTCTAAAAAAACCCCGGGCAAATGACTTTCTTCAAGTCCGGACCCCGCTGAATCACGACTAACAAATGTGTCAAGTGTGCAAAGCTTGTTTTTCCCCGTGTCTTCCGGGAAAAATTTTAAAAAGCCAAAAACACCCTGGTTTGATTTAGACTGCCAACAAAAATTTCCAAAGTTAGAAAACGGGCCAGCGCAGGTTACCCAAAGACCTTCGGGTCCCCCAAAGCTCAAAACCCATCAAAAACCCGTGCTAAAAAACTAACCCACTTTTTTAAAAACAGTAAACGTCGGGCCTGGGGAAGCTTCTTTCTCCAGGCTGACTCAAAAACTTCCAAGAAAAAAATGTGGAACATCCTTAAGAAAATCAAAGGGAAGAACACCTTTTCCCACGGGAACCTCACAAGTTTTCGGATTCTTTAATAAAAGAGAAGAAAACAGTTTTCTAACTGCTTGCTTCAAAAACCTTGAAAAAAATTTCCCCCTCTTCTAATAAAAACTGCCACTTTTTGTCAAATACCCCAAAACCCAAAAAAAAATCACCCGGGAACTTTTCGTCCGACAACATGGAAGGGCTACAACTTCCCTTTTTGTTTAAAAGAGCGAAAAACTGCCTTGCTTTCTTGCAGCGATTCCTCCCCCAGGGAAAAAATGAAAACCATTATCAGCTGTTGAAAAAATCTTCCGCTAGAAGGTCGAACATACTGCTTTCAGGTCTACCCAACCCCAAAATGTGGGGCACAGGTTTTTTTCCACCCCTTTGGGGAAAAGCCCCCTTTTTTCCCCCTTCCCCCAAACCTTTGGGAAAAAACTTTCAATCCCTTTAAATTACCCACCCAAGCTTTGACCCCTGTGGGTTTTAAATTTTATGGAAAAAATGGCAATGCTAGGCTCATGTGGAAACTTGAAACCGATTGGCCCCTTTTTGGGGGGAAAAAAACAGTGTGGTTTTTGCAAACAAAAGGGGCAAACGGGTTTACCATTTGAATCGTCGGAATCAAAACTTTTGGAAAAGCCTTTCTGAACAAACAGCATGCAGGGGCAATTTTTTTTTGAATTGGAGAAGGCCTACGTAACCACCTGGAAGTCGGGGAACCCTTTAAGAAACTCCACCCATCTGGGTTTTTCGAGGTCCCTTCCGCTTTTATTCAAAATTTTTTTGGCAAACGCAGTTTCAGGTCCGGGGGGTTTGGGACCACTCTCTCTGATGGCCACAGCAGGAGTTTTGGGGGTTCCACAGGGGGGCATACACTCCTGCCCTCTTTAAATAAAAAGGGTCAACAAAATTGTTCAATCAGTTTTAGCAGGGTTCAGACCCGCTCATTGTTTTTTGGGTATTTTGCTGTCTACGCCAAACCCCGGAAGCCTGTACCCGAAATGTCCCCCGCAGGCTCCAGCTTTTCGTAGAAAAAATTTCCCTCGGGGGGGGGGGCGGAAAGAAAACCGGGTTTTCCCCCTTTTCTGCAAAAAAACCCAGTGAATTTTACTTCCATAATTTCCGCAGTTTTTTTTCCCAAAAAGGAACTTCAAAATAGGGAAAATTTTTCCCCCTTCCAGCTGTTAAAGGGGGGCCAAATTTTTGGGATCTTTTTGAAAACCCAAAAACTTTAAATTTCTCAGCCCTAATTTAAAAAACCCCAAAACTGCTTTCCAAAAGGGACTGAATAGACGCGGGCCCTAGGGACACACCCCACTGGGGCGCTGATAAAAAACTTTGTTTTCCCCCTCAAAAAGCCCGGGCCTTCCAAACTGGACCAAACGGTTGGCGTGTTTCGGCTCCGCAAGAAACAACTTACCTTTAAACTCCCTTGGGCCCAAACCCCCCCCAAGGGCTTCGTCTCGTCTTGGGGCGGTTTCCCCACCACCCCTGTGTTTCACCTGTACGCAAAAAGGCGGTGAACCTTCACTGTCCCCAAAACCCCAGGCCAAAGGGCTTTTTAATTTTTACCCCGACTGTTTCCAAAAACCGCAGAAAACCTTTTCCTATGACTTTGGGTTTTTTACCCCTCCCTTCCCAAAATAAGGTTTGGGGAAAAAACCCCAAAAAAAAAAATTTGGGGGTTTGGGGGGGTTTGGGCCTTGGGTTTCATCCCCCGGGGGGGGAAAAAAACCGGGAGTGGGGGAGATTTTTTTAAATTTCCCATCAAAGGGGGGGGGCACCCGGATTCGTTTCGGGGTTTGCAAAAGGGGGGCTCCAAAAAAACCCGGGAAAATTTTTTTCCCCCCTTTTCCAAATTTCCCCCCCCCAATCCCCAAAAAAATTTTTACACCGGATTCCGGGTTTGGGGTCCCTTTCAGCCCCTTTTTGTGGGGGTCCCCCAGTTTGGGAAAAAAACTTGTTATGCTTTCTTTTTTTCAACTTTCCCATCCTTTAAAAAATTTCCCCCTTGGGGGGTTTCGGTTTTGGGGATAGTGGGCCCTTTGGAGGGCCTAAGCCCCGGCCCCCCTTCCTCCAAATTTTTTTTTTTGGGAAAAATTTTTAGAAGTTTTAAGGGTACTTACCTTCCATCTTTGGGGGTTGGGAAAAAAATTTCCCCTTTTTCCGGGGAAAGGGTTTTGGGTTTGTCGGTTGCCAAAAACGGACCAAAGAAAAGGGCCCAAACCCTTAATAAACTTTTCCCAAAAAAATTTTTTGAACCTTTTTTCAAGGTTGAACCCGGGCTTAAAAAACCATTAACCTTCCCCGCTTCCTCCCCTTCTCGGGGGGAAAAGGGAAATGGTTTTTTTCCGGTTTAAAGGGCCCCGAACCCCACCAAAAAGGAAAACTGTCCACCCCTTAAAACCCACTCAATTTAAACCAAAATTTCTTTTGAGTGTTGGGGAATTGGCACATGTAAACAAACTTTCCGGGGGTCCTTAAACCTTGTTCCTCCCCCTACGGTCCTGGGTAAAGAGGAAACTTTTTTCAACCGATTTGATTTTACCCCCATTAAAGAATTAAAAAGTTTTTTGGGGCTTTGTAGCGGCCCCTTTTCAATTTTGGGAAATTTTTTTTTTTAATTTTTTTTTTTTTTTTTTTTTTTACTGTGAGGGAAAAACTTACGGCCCCAAATCCCTTTTGGGTCGGTTGGGATTCCCGCCTAAATTTTTCTTGAGTTTCCCTTTGAAAGGGAAAATTTTCCCCCCTGGTTTTAAAATTTTCGGCGAAAATTTTTAAAAAAGTTTTGGTCCCCTTTTTTTAGACATGTTTTAACGGAACTGGGGGGTTTTTTTTTTTTTTTTTTTTTTTTTTTTTTTTTTTTTTTTTATGACGGTGGTTAAATTTAAACGGGGTGACAGCCCTGAGTGGCCCTTTGGGGTGGGCTTGGCATAAAAACTTTTTTTTTACTTATCTCGCAGAAACTGTGGGGGTCACGGTCTGTCGACCTGAAAGGTGCCCCCCCGGTAAGCTCCTTGTTCTTCTGCATAATTGGTAGTTAGGGAAGTTTTTGTTTTTTTTACTGTGCTATCCATGTTACAAAACTGTTACAACTTCATTGCCCTTGAAGTTGTTTTTCCAAAATAGCGTTTCATTCCCCTTCTAAACAACAAATTCCGTTTCCCCACTTTGCTAAATTTTGGGGATTAGAAAATTTGGGGTCACTCTGCCTACTTTTTTGATAGGGCCCCTTTTGTAGACGTGAATCCCTTTTTGGGGGTTTGAGTTGTCTTTTAAACATGCTGGCTGAATACTTTAACACTAGCCCCCTGTCTATTTGACAAAAAATCTTTTTCCCTCCTATCATCATTCTTGCTTTGATGACTTTGTTTTGTTCTTCTTTTTCCCTGCTAAAAGTTTTCTCTTCTTCTTTTCGATTCAACAGCGTAAAACTTTTTTCTTCTTTCTTTTTCTGAAGCCCCTTTTTTGAAAAGTGGTTGTTCTTGCCGCATGCTGAGCTTTTTTGCCCCATGTGGACATTTTTTTTTTTCATCTCATTTTCGCCAAAAAATTTTGCAGTTTCTTTCTTGGTGCCCTTTTTTTCCCCCTCCCTTTTTTTTGAATTTTCGTACAGCTGAGCGTCCCACCTCTGTATCTTCCCCCCTCACTCTGACTTTCATTGGTGGGCCATGCCCATTTTTCTACAGGTCTGGAGGGCGAGGGTTTGGGAATCTTAGAAGGGAATCTCTGGTTGGGTTTGGGTTTAATACCCAAAAAGATTCTGTCTCTGAGCAGAGAAGGTGACATGCTTCGGAGAAATTACAATTTTTTTATGACGCCCCAGGGATTTCGAGTCTTTTATGTTTTTTCCCCTTTTTTTTGGGCCCTTTTTTTTTAACACAAAGCGCTCATATTTTTTTTGGTTTGGCCTAAAATGATTGCAGGGGGGAATTATGGCGTCCTTTTCTCCCCCGCAATTTTTTTGACCATTTAAAAAAACAGTCCTTTACACCTAAGTTGCAAGAATAAACTTTTTATGTAACGTCTTCTTCATTTTTTAGTCTTGCGACTATGACATATTGGTCCACTCTGCTTAAACACTTCCATTTGCGGGGCCCCCGTTTACATTCAGAGTGGGGGGAGGAACCTTCGCGGTTTTCGGGCTCCTGGGGTCGCCCTTTCGTTCGCCAGCTTTTAGGTAACGGCGACGGGTCGAAGTGGAGTAAAATGTATCCAATTGAAAGCGTTGGTAGGTTGTTCCGCTCCCCCCTGTTATGTTACCTTAGTGCTGATTTTTTAGTGCTGCTGGCTTCCGCGAACTCGGGGGCCTACCTATTGTCCGTTTCAGTATTTTCTGTCTCCCATGGCCGGGTAGAACAAAGGCTTGATCCAAAAGAGGTGGGGATGTTACCCCGCGCCGTGAGTTTTCCAACTTAAAGGGGGTTACTCCCACCGTAGCTTTAGTCATAAAAAATTTTTTTTCCCCCCAAAGCGGGGCCCCCGAAGGGGGGAAAAAAAGGGGTTTTTGATCGTTTAGGCCAAGAACGCCACAAAAAGAAAACTTTTGTCCACACTTTTTAAACCCCCCCCCCCCCCCCCCCCCCCCCCCCCCCCCCCCCCCCGTCAGATTGAAAAACCCAAAAATTAAACGATTATGTGAGGAAACCCTGGCAGGGGGAGGGAACACAAACAAAAAACAAACTCTTTCAGATCCCAAACCTTTAAAGATTCCCTCCCTCTATCGGGTGGTCGTAAAGAGGAAAGGGTTCGTGCCGGCTGCACACCGCCATTCGAAAATTTTACCCATCTTTTTTTTAAAAAATAAAGAACCCCGCATTCCTTCATCGCCACTCCAATGAAACATTTCTTTAGAGTTTGGGATTTTGCACGATTGAGACCAAACTTTTTACGGGGGAGTCCATGGGGACCCTGTTCGGGTGTCCCGCCTCGTACCCTTGATTTTTTGGAAGAGATTAAAATTTTTCACTGATTTAAGATTTTACGGCAGAAAGATTTTTAACAAAGTTTCTGGTGCGTTTGTAGACGATGAATTTAACGGAGTTGGGGTGTTTTTTTTTTTTTTTTTTTTTTTTTTTTTTTTTTTTTTTTTTTTTTGACTGTGATTGATTTTAAACCCGTGGGGGGACACCCTGAGGGCCCTTTGGGGTCGCTTGGAATAAGAAAACTTTATCTTATTTTATTTTATCTCGCAGAAACGTCGGGGCACGGTCTCGTCGACCTAAAAGTGTCCACCCCGGGAACTCCTTTGTTTCTGCAATCATCTGCGTATGTTTGACGTGAAGTCTTTGATTCTTTTATCTGTGCTATGCCTGTTATCATAGTGAACTTTTATCAACTTCATTTGTCTCTGAATTTTTGTTTTTCCAAATAGCTTTGTCATTCCTTTCAAAAACAAATTCCGTTCCCACTTTGCTCTTTTTTGGGGGATTAAAATTTGGAGTCCGCTCCTACTGCTTTGATAGGGGCCCATTGTAACGTGAAGTCCCGTCTTGGTGGGCTTGAGTTGTCTTGTTTCAACACTTGCTGATTTACTTTAACACTACCCCACGCTATTTGACAAATAATTTTTTCCCTCCAACACATTTTTGCTTTGATACTTTGTTTTGGTTCTTTTTTTTCCACGCAGAGATATTCACTTTTTCATTTCAGATTCAACAGCGGAACTTTCTTTTTCTTTTTTCTTTTTAACACATTTTTTGCAAAGTGGTTTTTTTTGCCGCAGCGGAAATTTTTGCCCCCATGGACCTTTTTTTTTTCATCTCATGTTTCTTGCCAAAAACTTCATTTTTCTTTCTTTTCCCCTTTTCTTCCCCTTCCCCTTTTTCTTGAATTTTCGTCGCGTGGCTTGTCCTACCCGATCTTCCCCCATCACTCTGAGCTTTTCTTTTGGGGGCTCACTGCCTGCTTTTATCAATACAGGTCTGGGTCGAGTTGGAAATCGTAGGGGTTCTCGGGTTGTTGGTTTCTATACCCAAAATGACTGTCTCGACGGGAAAAGGGGTCCCTTGTTTCGGAGAAGTTACAATTTTGAAGCGCCCAGCGCATTTACTAGTTTTCTATTTTTCACCTTCTTTTTGGCCCCTTTTTATTGAACACAAAGCGCCATATGTTTCATTGGTTTGGCCCTATAAATGTTTGTCAAGGCAGCAATTAGGGCGTCAACTTTTGCTCCCCCTGAAAATTTAAGACCATTGAAAAACGACAGCCATTTAACCTAATTAAGAAAAAGCTTACATGTAAGCCCTTCTTCATTTTTAGTCTTGCGCTATGACTTTTGGTCCAAAACTGTTTAAACAGCTCCTTTCCGGCCCATTTTACATTCAAGGTTGGGGGGCTAACCTTCGCGGTTTGGGGTCTCCTGGCTGCTGCCATTTCTTTGGGCCATGTTTTCAGGCAAACGGTCGTACGGGGTCGAAGGAGATAGAAAATGTACTCACAATTGAGAAGCTTGGTGGTTCTATCCGTGCCACCATGTTATTTACCTGAAGTGCTGAGGTTTTTAGTGCGCTGGCCCCCCTCGCAACGTCGGGTCCTACCAATTGTCCCCGTTGTATTTTTCTGCTCCTCAGGCCGGGGCAAAACAAGGGGCTTGACCCCAAAAGACTGGGGTATATTTTGACCCTGCCCCGTGAGTTTTCCCAATTTAAAGGGAAGTTCTCCGACGCGTAGCTTTCAGGTCATAATGCAAACACTCCCTTTTTTCTTCCAGCATGGTCACTGAAACACACTTCAATCAAAAATAAAACACACTGTTGCATAACACACACACAACACACCCACACACACACACACACCACACCCACACAACATATATTACACTGTAGCGTTGTGGGGCTGCAGACGATTTTCCCCACAAAGCAGCCCAACGCAGTTTCAATCATTTTCTTGGCTTTATTAGGCTTTCTCTAATAGCCCTTTCTCTTGGGAGGCTGGGAAAAACCCTATTCTCACACATACATCCCCAACAACACCGTTTGCTCCCCGGCCACAGTTCGCACGCATCACCAATCAGCTTCCCCACTGCACCTTCTGCGATCATGCAACCCCATTCTCATTCGCCCCCCACATACCCCCCCCTTAAATGCAACGCGACCCGACTTTGGACAATATCAGTTAAGTGAAATAACCCCCCCAACAAATTGTTCAACAAGGGGTCATAGATGAACATTATCTAAGCCTTAAATAAAGTTAAATAAATCCACACTTAAGTCATCAGAGGAAAATCCATTGAAAAAACCCACTTTGAAACTAAAAATAATTTTAAACACACCCCTTTAAATCCTAAAAAAACTTGTATCAATTTAAAAAAAATCTTCATTAATCAAAAACTTACAAAATCTTTAAAGGGAAAAACAAACTAAAGTGAAAGAAATTCAAACCTTCAAAACTTTTTTTCAAATTATTCACTTTGCCCGCTAATCATCCCAAAGGGATCCTCAAACCCAAGCCGCTGTCTAATTGAAAAAAAAATCTAGCATGACAAAAACATAACCCGCTTTTAGCATCACAAAAAATGTAAACACAAAAATATAAATACAGAACCGGGGGGGGGAGCAATCCCTATCCCTGGCATACCAAAGGGCAGTATTGGGACAATCCCATAATGTTTTGTTGGCCCTTGTTCCAGATGCCCATTTAAAATATCAGGGAAAGGAAATAAGAAGGGGTAGCCCCTTTCCACTGTTTCCCTTTGTTCCCACACAAAGTGAATTAAAATGCCAAATTTCTGCCGAAGTTTAAGGGACTCTCACAAGAAATATTTGCCCATTTTCCTTCATATGTAATTTTGCAACCCCCCTTACCTTTTACAAAAACAAGATTTAATGTTAATAATAAATTTCCAATTTTCCTAAGCATCCCAACCCCCACAAGCCATATTTTTCGGGATTTAATCCCCCGCGGCATTCACACAAAAATGAAACAGGAAAAATATTTGAAACCCATGCTTTCGTTTAACAAAACATTAAAAGAGAATTATCTTTAAAAATTTAAAAACCCTCTTATTCATTTTTTTCATTCTTTTGTACTTTTTACACCTGACCTCACCACATTGTTTACCAAGTCCAACAATGCACTCCTTTTTCCTTAGACCCCCCCAAAACAAATGCATTTACCCTTTGTTACTACAATTGTTTCCCGGACCTTTTTGAAAAACCAAAACATTTGAAATTACAATCCCCTGGAGCAAAAAACAAACAGGCACTCCTTTTTCGAAACTCTTTACAAAAAAGGAACTGATTACACATTTCTCTGCAACAAAAATAAACCAAAATTCCCTTTCCCCCTACATTACTAGTCTCAATTTAAGTTCTGCCTTGAATGAATTAAAAGTACTTTTTCCATCCAAAAGCAAAAAAGACCTTCAGCAAAGATTGACCTTTTACTAGGACTACAACTTAGCAATTCCAAAAGTTTCTTAAAACATCTTTAAATTACTTTGAGACCAACATCCATCAGCCGCGGGGGGTATGCTTATATTTTATTCACAATATTCGTGGAAAACAACTGTGGGTCAATTTTTTTATACACACTGACATTGGGGGAACTTTTCACTTTTCCTGTACAAGCTTAACCCCAAATTTTCTTTTTACCTGACCACGCATGATTTGCGCACGCAAATTAGTTAGGTCTAGTGACACATCAAATTTTGATCTTTAATCAAACTCCGAACTCTTTAATCAAACTACATCCTAAAACTAAAAAAATTTTTGCATTTAAAAAGTACGTCTTTTCCAATGGCTACTTCTCAAAGGGTTTCTTTATTTTTCCCCATTCTGCCAAAACACGAAGTACTGTTTAGTGTCGTTCCCCCACCTTTATTGTCGTAAGGGGCTTTTATCACTTTCTTCTTCTTGTCCCCACCTCATTTTCACCTTTTTCCGGGCCCCCTTCAAATCTTCTTCTAGGTTTTTTACCACAGGTTTGGGAAATAGTGGTTGTATTTTTTCCTGCAGTCTCTGGGCGAACGCCTTAGAGCTGTTTCGATCCCTCTTGGCTGGGTCTTCTGCAGTCAGCCCCTTTTTGGGATTTCTCTCAAGTCTTCTGTTTTTGGGTTTGGGTTTCTGAGGCGACTCCTCTCCAGGTTCCCCCGTCTGAGGCCCCGAGCCAGATCACATTAACACTCTCTTCTCGCGAGCGAACAACCTCTCTTTTCCCCCTGAACAAACCCCCATTCTTCCTGGGGAGTCTCTTTTGTACCCATCTCTGAACTCACTACTGTGTATACATTGTCTCCACTTTTTGTGACCTCAAAAATCCTCTTTTTTCCCCTTATCTTGGATTTGTTTTCCCTTTCCCCGGGCTTTCCCCAAAAAAACCTTCTGGCCTATTTGCACTGGAACCACTTTCACATACGATCAAAGCGCCTTTTCTCTTCTCAGCCTTTTCCTTAATTTTTCTTTGTACATTCGGTAGGTAATTTCTAGGGTACACATGCGGCCAACCCAATCTCTGATGGGGGTTTGAGCAGGGTCATGCATAGAGTTTAATGGAATCGTGGACCTCCCAAACAGGAAAAGAACGGAAAGAATCCTGTTGTGGCGTGAGGAGTTGCATTTTACACCGAACGACCTGCTGCAGATGTTTTTGTCCATCGTCTCTTTTGATCTGCGCAAGGTTCCATAACATGCAAAGTCCTGTTGAAGGCTCTGTCTGTGCATTCCTTCGGTCTGTAGGGTGTAGTTCTAGACTTTCAAAACCGACCTTTTTACAAAGCTCTGCAATGACCCCCGATTCAAAGTTCCGCCCCTGGGCAAAAGGAGACCTGAAGGTTTTCCCCGAACTTCGGAACCCTTCCGGGCTAAACCTTTTCGTTGCCCCTGCAGTCTGACTCTGGTGGGAACTGCCACCGTGAAATTGTAAAATTCAGTAGACTAGAGGTTCCCCTTTCCTCTGATGCGGGTCCCAAATGGTGAAATCCAGGCACAATCTCCAACGGGCGTGTTGCAAAGATTGGCGAGAGGAGCTCTGCTATTGGTACCTGTGCTTTGGGTAATTGCAAAGACGACAGTCTTGCCGTATCAAGAATTTTTGCTGTCATGCCTAGCCAAAGTTTCCCTCTGTCAGCTGATAGTTCTTTTTACCCCTGGTCCCCCTGGTCAGTGCCTTTTCAAGACAGTCCTGCCCTGTCCTTTGTAGCACCAACTGAACCTCTGTTTTTGCCGGTGACTGATGACGAGGAGGGTATCCCCTCTCATGCCAGCCGATCCCACGGTCAACCTTCCTTTTTCGGACATTCCTTCCGTCTTTCCCCCGGGGAGTGGGCTTTCCTTTCCTCGGCATATACTCTTTCACTCTATTTACACTCTACTTCCTGTTGCACTGTTGCAGTTTTTTTAGGGTGTACTGGTCCCCTTTCCTGAGATGTCAATGAACTTGTTTTGATCGTTTTCTGACATCCCCCTTTCTCTCAACTTCCCTGGGAGTTTGTTGCTCCAAGGTTCATCGACCGACTTTTGGGTGTCATTCCAGGGGTTCGGACAGCGATCCGCATTCTGTTGTCCTTCCCTCTGCGAAACTTAAGATCGAAATCAAAAGGACCAATCTGCTACCCCCTCGCTCTACAGCTACTCCGAGTTTCGCATTTCGATGTGCCAGTGGGGGTTTTTGTCAGTCCACACCTCAAAAACTGGGAACCAGCACTATTTTCCAAAATTTTTTCCGTATTTCCCCCTTTCAAGGCAAGCATTTAACTTCGGGGGAATAATTCGTAGTTCCCCCTGTTGGTCGAGACGCCGGGTGGCATGGCAACCACCCCAAATTTTCCCTTCTACTTCTTGTGACAAGACGGCCCCAAACCTTTATTATAGCATCGACATCAAATAAAAAGGGTTCCAAAATCTCGAAGGGGCAAACTGGTCCGAAATCAGCCGTTTAGATCTCAAAGCAACTTGGGATTCTTTAGTCCCCACAGCTGTGTCCTTTCCTTGATGGTCTTCCTCGTTTCTCCTCCGTTTTCCTTTTTTCTTTCATGGCATCGTACAGTGGGGCGCAGTGTCAAACTTTTCTATGTACGCCGATAGTAAACCGGCTAAAAAAAAGGAAGGTTTGCAGTGCTTGACTGTGACTGGCTTTGGCCAATCCTGTACTGCCTGAACTTTCTCTGGGGCTGTGCCACCCATTGGCCGAAATAATATGGCCCAGATAAACCTTTCCCGAAAAGATGCACTTTGTGGCTTTTACTTTTATCCTTTTGCTGTAGTCGTAAACAAAAAGTCCCAAGGGCCCCGATTTTCCTCAAAGCTCTCCTGACACAAAAGACCACGGGTAGATGATGAGGGATCTCAAATAAACTTCATGAACACCGCTGCAGAACGCTGGAAAGGGGGCGGGCTCCGCCAAGCCAAAAGGGACCTTTTATACTGATACAACCCCCAAAGGAGGAGAATGCCGTTTTTTGTTTTCTGCTTCAGTACCGCTACTGGTTGCCCCAGCAAGATCCATTGTTAGAAGAACTTTTTTCCCTTTGAGGGAACCAGAGTTCTTCTATCGTGGGAGTGGGAAAGAATCACGACCGTCCTTTTCATTCAGGCGTCAAATCGACGCACATTCTCATGTACCATCCTTTTCCTAGCCAAACAATTGGCGATGCATAGGGACTAGACTTGGTTTTATTATTCCCGTTCCAAAGGTAAGTATGTGAGATTTCACTTCCAGGGGCTGATGGGGGGGGTATTTCTGTAGGCTGTGACACTGGGGCATCACTGTTGTGGGTATGGTGTCTCACCAGGTCTGAGAAGCCCATTCCCCTCTTGGGGAAAAATCCCCATGTTTTTCCCAAAAAACTCTATTTTGCCCCTTGCTTGGGTAAACGTGCAGTCACATCTGAATTTACCCTTTGGGGGTTTCCTTCTGCCCCTCTTACTTCCCGTAACACTAACCTTTTCTGTTAAAAATAAAGCTCTCGGCTTCTGTCTCTTGGATACTGACCCCCTCGAGTCAATCACCACATCCATGTTTGTAGCGCCACCCCCGAGCCTTTTTTTCACCAGAAAGTCTTTCGTCCCCCTTTGGGGTACCTGTAGCGGGGGCAAGCCATTCATTTTGGTTTTCTATAGTGGCAATGACCAGATGCCTCTGGGAAGTGCTCCTCAAGCCAAAGTTGGATCAAAAGGTTCGTCGATTTTTCCCCACTCCTGCTGCCACCATGATGTCGGACCGAATTTGCTGGGAGTAGGTTCCCTTTCCCCCATTCTGCAAATTTTTTCTGTTCCCCTGTACTTTTTTATTTTTGCTTGAATCTTGCCTACCAGGACAGAACTGTTTTCACAGGGCTAGATTTTAGCAAGCCAGGCTAAGGGCCACCGGGCTCCTAACCTGGAGGTTAGGTTCCAGAAAATTTTTCAGGTTGCCAGACCCTTTCATTGAAAATGCAGCCCATTTTAAATTTGCACTTTTACACACCTATTTTTCAAAAAACAACAATAACACTGTTTCTGCTCAAAATTTTTTGGGAAAACAAATTTATTTTCATTTCATTGAATTGCCCCCCAGGTATTCTAACTACAAAGAAAAAGAGATCTTTTAAAATCCAAAAAAACTCTGAGCTTTTCATTGGTGGTCTCACTGCTCTGCATTATCAATACAGGTCGGAGGTCGAGTTGGCATATCTGTAGAAGGGATTCTCTGGTTGTTGGCTTCTAATACCCAAAATGATTCTGTCTCTGAGCAAGAAGGTGACATTGCTTCGGAGAAGTTACAAGTTTTGATGAGCTGCCTCAGCGCATTTACGTAGTCTTCTATGTTTTCACCTTCTTTTTGGTCCCTTTTATTGAACACAAAGCGCTCATATGTTTCATTGGTTTGGCCTATGAAATGATTGTCAAGGGCAGCAATTATGGCGTCAACGTTTGCTCCCTCTGCAATTTCAAGACCATTGAAAACAGACAGTCCATTTACACCTAGAGTGTGCAAGAATAAAGCTTTCATGTAAGCGTCTTCTTCATTTTCTAGTCTTGCGACTATGACATAGTTGGTCCACATCTGCTTAAACAGCTTCCATTCTGCGGCTCCACGTTTTACATTCAGAGGTGGTGGAGGGCTAACCTTCGCGGTTTGCGGTCTCCTGGGCTGCTGCTCATTTCGTTCGGCCATGCTTTCAGGCTAACGGTCGTACGTGGTCGAAGTGGAGATGAGAAAATGTACTCACAATTGAGAAGCGTTGGTAGGTTCGTAGTCCGCTGCCACCATGTTATGTTACCTGTAGTGCTGAGGTATTTTAGTGCTGCTGGCTCTCTCGCGAACAGTCAGGGTGCCTACCTAGTTGTCCGTTCAGTATTTTCTGTCATCCGTCATGGCCGGCTAAACAACGGCTTGATCCAGAAAGAGGCTGGGGTATAGTTGACGCCTGCGCCGTGAGTTTTCCAACTTAAGGGAAGTTACTCCGACGCGTAGCTTTCAGGTCATAATGCAACACACTCCCTTGTTTCTTCCAGGCATGGTCACTGAAACACACATTCATATCAAAAATAAAACATCACTGTGTGCATACACACACACACACACACACACACACACACACACACACACACACACACACACACATATATTACATCTGTAGCGTTGTGGGTGCTGCAGACGATCTTCCCACAAGCAGACCAAGCGCAGTTTCAATCATTTTCTTGGCTTTATTAGGCTTTCTCTACATAGCTCCTTTCTCGTTGGAGGCTGGGGATGAACTCTCTATTCTCACACATACATCTCCCAACAACACCGTTTGCTCACCGTTCGCACAGTTCGCACGCATCACATCAATCATGCATTCCCCACGTGCACCTTCTGCTGATCATGCAACCCATTCTCATTCGCCCTCTCACATACATCCCCCTTCAATTGCAACGTCGACCCGACGTTGGACAATATCATGTTAGAGTGAATATACACCTCCAACTAATTGTTCAACTAATGGGTCATAGATGAACATTATCTATATGGCCTGTCAATATATGTATAAATAAATCCACACTTAAGTCATCATGATGGGACAATCCATTGCCAAAAATCCACTTTTGAAACTAAAAATAATTTAACACACACCTTAATCCTAAAAAAACTTGTATCAATTTAGAAAAAAATCTTCATTAATCAAAAACTGTACAAAATCTTTAAGGAAAACAAACTAAAGTGAAAAGTAAGTTCTAACTTCTGAACTGTTTCAAATTATTCAGCTTTGCCCTGCTATTATCATACCAAGGATATGCTCTCATAACCCAGAGCCGCTGTCTAATTGAAAAAAAAATCTAGCAGTGACTAAAACATAAGCCTGCTGTTGTAGCATCACAATGTAACACAAAAACTATAATACAAAACCCCGAGCAATACTATCCCTGGTCATACCAAAGGGCAGTCATGACAATCCCATAATGTTTGATTGGCCTTGCTTCCAGCATGACATATTCCCTCAGATTATCATGATAGGTAATAAGAAGGTAGTCAGCCATTTGCCACTGTTATACATATAGTACTCAACACACACAATAGTGCATCAAATATGCAATGCCATTTAACTGTTCCTGAGAGGTTAAGGACTAACTCACTAAGGAGAATGACTTGCCCAGCTTATTTCCCTTTCATACTGTGAGATGTATGTCAACGTCCCCTTAGCCTTTACAATAGCACAAGATTTATGTTCAATAATAATATTTACCAATTTCACTAAGTCATCCCAGCACTCATCTTAAGCCATATATTCAAGGATTCTATGCAAACGCTTGGTCATTCATTCACAACACAATCGCCACAGGAAAAATATTTAGAAACCATGCTTTCGTTTAAACAAAAAGCATTAAAAAGAGAATTATCTTCAAATTTATAAGAACCCTCTTATTCATGTTTTCATTCATTTGTACTATCTTATCACCTGACCTCACCACTAGTTGTTTAGCCAAGTTCCAACAATGCACTCTCATTTCCTTATGACTCTCCCAAAACAAAATGCATTTACCCTTGTGTTATCTATCAATTGTTTCCCTGTGAACCTTTTGCAAAACCAAAACATTTGAAATTACAATCTCCCTGGATGCAAAAATCATACTATGGACACTCCTTTCTCTGAAAGCTCTTTTACAAAACAGGAACTGATTACACATTTCTCTGCAAGCAAAAATAGTATCCAAAATTTTCCTTCCCAGCTACATTAGCTAGTCTCAATGTTGTAAGTTCTGCAGCTTGAATGAATTAGAAAGTACTTTATCCATCCAATGCAAAAACTGACCATTCAGGCAAAGTATTGACCTTGCACTAGGACTACAACTTAGCAATTCTCAAATGTTTCTTAAAGACATCTTGAGAATTACTTTGAGACCGATACATCCTATCAGCCGCGGAGGAGTATGCTTATGAATTCATTCACAATTATTCTGTGGGAAAACAACTGTGTAGTCAATTTGGTTATACACACTGACATTGGGGTAGACTTTACTACTTGCCATGTACAATGCTTAACCAAAGTTATCTTTCTACCTGACTCACGCATGATTCGACGCACGCAAATGTAGGTTAGGTCTAGTGACACATCATATGTATGATCTTCAATCAAACGTCCTGAACGTCTTCAATCAAACATACATCCTGAAAACTAAAAAAAATGTTATGCATTTTAAAAAGTATCGTCTTTCCAATGGCTACTTCTCAAAAGAGTTACTTCATTTTGTCCATCATTCTGCCAAAAACATGCAGAAGTAGCTGATTGTAGTGTCTGTCTCCCTCACCTTCATTGTCGTAAGGACTTTTATCACTTTCTTCTTCTCTGTCCCTACCATCATTGTCACCTTTTCCGTGACCTCGTTCAGAATCTTCTTCTATGTGTTGTACCACAGGTTTTGGTAAATGATGTGGTTGCTATGTTGTCCTGCAGTGGCTCTGGTCGAACGCCTTAGAGCTGGTTGCGATCCATCTTGCTGAGGTGCATTCTGTGCAGTCAGCCGTTTTGGTATTGTCTCTTCAGAGTCTGTCTGTTCTGGCATTGGTTGCTGAGGCAGACTGCCTCTCCAGGTTTCCTCGTCTGATGAGCCTGATGCCAGATCACTATTAGAGCTACTCTCTTCTCGCTGAGCTGGAACAACACTCTCTTCTCGCTGAGCTGGAACAACCCTCAGTTCGTTCCTGTGGAGTCTCTTCTGTACCCCAGTCTCTGAACTCACTACTGTGTATACATTGTCTCTCACTTCTGTGACCTCAAACTCCTCTTCTTTCCACTTATCTTGGATCTTGTTCCTTCCTGCAGGTCTGTTCCGCAAAAAGACCTTCTGGCCTATTTGCACTGGATCCACTTTCACATGACGATCAAAGCGCTCTTTTCTCTTCTCAGCCTTTTCCTGAATTCTTCTTCGTACATGTCGGTAGGCTAACTCTAGGCTACGACGATGCTGGCCAACCCAATCTGCTGATGGTGGTTGTGAGTCAGGCTCATGCATAGAGTTGAATGGAAGTCGTGGATGCCTCCCAAACATGAGATAGAACGGAGAGAATCCTGTTGTGGCGTGAGGAGTTGCATTGTACACCGATACGACCTGCTGCAGATGTTCTGTCCATCGTCTCTTCTGATCTGCAGGCAAGGTTCTCAGTAGATCATGCAATGTCCTGTTGAAGCGCTCTGTCTGTGCATTCCCTTGCGGTCTGTAGGGTGTAGTTCTAGACTTGTCAATCCTGTACATTCTACAAAGCTCTGCAATGACCGCCGATTCAAAGTTCCGCCCCTGGTCAGAATGGAGACGCTGAGGTACCCCGAACTTCTGGAACCATTCTCGGACTAGAACCTTTGCTGTTGTCTCTGCAGTCTGATCTCTGGTGGGAACTGCCACCGTGAACTTTGTAAATATGTCAGTGATGACTAGAGCGTTCTCCCTTCCGTCTGATGCTGGCTCCAAGATGGTGAAATCCATGGCTACAATCTCCAACGGGCGTGTTGCAATGATTGGCTGCAGAGGAGCTCTGTCTATTGGTACCTGTGCTTTGGCTATATTGCAATGACGACAGTTCTTGCAGTAGTCAAGAATTTCTGCTGTCATGCCTAGCCAGAAGTAACGCTCTCTGATCAGCTGAGTAGTTCTTTCTACGCCCTGGTGCCCCATGTTGTCATGTAGCTCTTGCAAGACAGTCCTGCCCTGTCCTTTGTAGCACCAACTGGAACCTCTGTTGTTGACCGGGTGACTTGACTGAACGATGGAGGATATCCCCTCTCATGCTCAGCCGATCCCACTGTGTCAACATCTTCCTTGTTTCTGGACATTCCTTCCGTCTTTCCCGGCGAGTGGGCTTCCTTCCTCGTGCGATATACTCTTTCACTCTATTGATCACTCTATCTTCCTGTTGCATCTGTTGCAGTTTTTCAGGATGTACTGGTCCCTTTCCTGAGATGTCAATGAACTGTGTTTTGATCGTATCTGATCATCCTGCTCTTTTCTCTCAACTTCTCTGGGAGTGTTGTTGCTCCAATGGCTTCATCGACCGACTTTTGGATGTCATTCCAGGGCATTCTGGACAGCGCATCCGCATTGCTGTTGTCCTTCCCTCTGCGAAACTTAAGATCGAAATCAAAAGGAGCCAAGTCTGCTACCCATCTCTGCTCTACAGCTAGCTCCGAGTTTCGCATTGTCGATGTGCGTCAGTGGGTTATTGTCAGTCCACACCTCAAATCTGGAACCAAGCACGTATTCTCTAAACTTTTCCGTGATTGCCCATTTCAAGGCAAGCAGTTCAAGCTTGCGGCTGGAATAATTCTGTATGTTCCTCTCTGTTGGTCTGAGACGCCGGCTGGCATAGGCAACCACTCGAATTTGCCCTTCTACTTCTTGTGACAAGACGGCTCCCAAGCCTTCATTACTAGCATCGACATGCAGAATAAATGGCCTTCCAAAGTCTGCGAAGGTCAGAACTGGTGCCGAAGTCAGCCGTTCTTTCAGAGTCTCAAAAGCAATCTTGCATTCTTTAGTCCACACGAGCTGTGTCCTTGCCTTGATGGTCTTCCTGCGTTTCTCCTCCGTTTCCTTCTCTTCTTTCATGGCATCGTACAGTGGCGCTGCTATGTGTGCAAACTTCTCTATGTAGCGCGATAGTAACCGGCTAAACCAAGGAAGGTTTGCAGCTGCTTGACTGTGACTGGTCTTGGCCAATCCTGTACTGCCTGAACTTTCTCTGGGTCTGTTGCCACACCATTGGCCGAAATAATATGGCCCAGATATGAACCTGTTCCCTGAACAGATGGCACTTAGATGGCTTGAGCTTCAGTCCGTGTTTGCTGATAGTCGTAAACACAAAGTCCAAGTGCTCCAGATGTTCCTCAAAGCTCTCGCTGTACACAAGAAGACCATCGAGGTAGATGATGAGGATCTCAAATAATCTGTCACTGAACAGCCGCTGCATGAAGCGCTGGAAGGTGGCAGGGGCTCCTGCCAAGCCGAAAGGTAGCCTTTCATACTGATACAACCCGAACGGAGTGATGAATGCCGTTTTATGTTTGTCTGCTTCATGTACCGCTATCTGGTTGTACCCCGACGCAAGATCCATTGTTGAGAAGAACTTTGTTCCTTTGAGGGAATCCAGAGTCTCTCTATGCGTGGTAGTGGGAAAGAATCACGTACCGTCTTGGCATTCAGGCGTCTATAATCGACGCACATTCTCAGTGTACCATCCTTCTTCCTAGCCAATACAATTGGCGATGCATAGGGACTATGACTTGGTTTGATTATTCCCTGTTCCAGAAGGGTATGTATGTGAGATTTCACTTCCAGGAGCTGATGGGGAGGTATCTTCTGTATGGCTGTGACACTGGGACATCATCTGTTGTGGGTATGGTGTGCTGCACCAGGTCTGAGAAGCCCATTTCTCCCTCTTTGGGAAAACAGTCCACATGTTCTTCCAGAAACATCTCTATCTTTGCCCCTTGCTCTGGTGTAAAGCGTGTCAGTCGACATCTGGAAGTTTGATCCCTTGAGGGCTTACCTTGCTGCTCCCTTACTTCCTCTGTAACACTAACCTCTTGTCTGTTAACATAAAGCTCTCTGGCTTCTGTCTCTTGGATACTGATCTCCCACTCTGAGTCAATCACCACATCCATGTTGTGTATGCAGCCAACCCTGATGCCTTTGTTCAGCCAGATGTCTTTCTGTCCCATGTTGGCTACCTGTAGCGGGTACAAGCCATTCATTTTGGTTGCTATAGTGTCAATGACCATGATGCCTCTGGGAAGGTGCTCCTGGCAAGCCAAATGTTGGATCAGAATAGGTTCGTCAGATTTCCTCACTCCTGCTGCCACCATGATAGTCGTGACCGAATTTGCTGGTAGTAGCGTTCTCTCTTCCACCATTCTTGCAAATTTTGCTGTTCCCCTGTACTTTTTTATTTCTGCTTGAATCTTGCCTACCAGGACAGAACTGTTACCACAGGGCTGAGATTTAGCAAGCCAGGCTAAGGAGCCAGCCGGGCTCCTAACCTGGGAGGTTGAGGTTGCCAGAAAATGTTTCAGGTTGCCAGACCCTTTCATTGAAAATGCAGCCCTATTTTAAATTTGCAGCTTATACACACGCTTATTTTCAACAACAACAATAACACTGTTTCTGCTCATTAATTTTGGAAAACAAATTTATTTTCAGTTGTCATTGATATTGCCACCCAGGTATATCATAACTGACAAAGAAAAAGAGATCTTTTATATCCAAAAGCATTTGACTAGTAGAAGTAAAAAGCGTCATGACAAGATTTGTCCCTGTTTTGTAGCTGAAGCACCTTCAGTCTACAGTCTGCCAAGGGCCAGATCATCATCATCATCATCATCATCATCATCATCATCATCATCATCCTCAATGTTGAAAAAGGTGAAGCAGCTTGGGTCTGCCTTCCTCAGGCCAGCAAAGTCATCACCATCTAACCCAGCACTGAGACTCTCCAACAACTCCTCTTCATCATCACTTTCTTCAACTTCTCTGTCTTCCTCTTCCTCTTCTTGTCTCCCTCCCTCATTTCCCCCAGACCTAATCTCATCCTCTTCCACCTCTCTCTCTCTTTGCCCTCAGCAGCACTCTTGGTTGTCTTCTGGGCCTGCTCTCCGTGGTCATCCATTTTCGGCAGGGTGCACAGTGCATCTCCTTCTTGTCGGCATCGTACACAAGCCATGCTCTCTCCTCCCCTGTTTCTGTCCTCTTCCATCCTGGCACCCACTTTAAATCTCTCTTCTCTTCTTCATATTCCTGTCCTCTTCCATCCTGGCACCCACTTTCCATCTCTCTTCTCTTCTTCATATTCCTGTCGGGTTTTTGAGAGAAATTAACATTTTTCATCTGATTTGAGATTTTACGGAAGAAGGATTTTTAACAAAGTTTCTGGTTCGTTTGTAGACGATGTCATTTAACGAGATGTGTGAAAGTTTTTTGGTTTTTTTTAAATGACTGGTGAGTTGATTTTAACGTGGTGACAGCCCTGATGTGGCCCTCTGCGGTCGGCTGGGCTATAAGCAACATTATCTTATCTTATCTTATCTTATCCTGGCACCCACTTTCCATCTCTCTTCTCTTCATATTCCTTATTCTGCTTCTTTTCTTCTTCTTCTGACTTTAGTTTTTTTTTGCTGGAGGCTCAGAGACACCGGTTAAAAAGCGCCACATGACCACCGACTGAACAAGTAAGCGGAAGAGCGGAAATGGCAAGTCTCGCGCAACTCTGAACCTCGGCCGGGAAAGCCCCAGCACGGCAGTGATGAAAGATGGCAGTCGGCAGGCGCGTGTTTGTTTTTACAGGGCATGTCGTTTGTGTACAGGTACAGAATCACTGGCGGTGATTTTTAGGTCGCCAGCCGGGCGAATGGTTCTGTAAATTGAGTTCGCCTGACTCCAATTTTAGGGCCATTGGCGAGTTGGCGAACGTTAAAGCTCAGCCCTGTTACCAAGTAAGGATTCAAGCAGTCTGCAATTTTCCAAGATGTTCATTCCCAACAAAACTGAATGTTTCGGAGTCTTTGTGGCTGCATGCAAAGGTGTCTTCGTCACAAAGATGCCTACGTTCTCGATGGTTTCTCCTCCTATGGTAACATCAGTGCAGATGTAACCAACATAGGGGATCTCTAACCCATTTGCTGCCTTCAAGGAGAAGTAAGATTCCTCCAGTGTATGGCTATCTTTGAAATGTTCTAGAAAGAACTTGTCTGTCATTGTAGACACCATGGAACCTGTGTCAATGAGTGAAGTCACAGTTTTTTCCCTCCATTTCAATGTTGATCGCAGGGCAGTTCCCTACCATGCTGACTGAGCCTTTATCCTTGGTCACCTGTGTGCGGCTCTCCACACAGGTCTGTACTAGTTTTCCGTATTCTGGTTGCCTCGACCTCCAAATCTGGGTGTCCGACCTTGTCCACGGTGTCCAGTCTGGTTGTCTTGAACTCTAAACCGGGTTGTCCAACCTCGCCCCTGATGTCTGCTTCTGCCTCGTCCCCTTGGTCCCCGATGCCGATCTCCCTGCTGTGGATGGGAGATCGGCATCGGGCTAATTTTAGGGGTCGGGGTTCCTGCTTGGATTGACACCGTTTTTCTTTCGCATTGGAGTAGAAAGAACGAACACGCACATTCACAGGAAGCCTACCCTATCAGACAATCCAGTGTCAGACGTGGCGAATTTGTATACATTGTTCAAATTATGGTTATACAATTTCGATCAGTAAAAAAATGGTTAATTGTTCTTTATTTTCTTAACTTTTATGAACAGTGATGCAATTATAATAAAATTAATACATATAGATCGAGAAACTTAGCTGAAAATTATCGTTCCTTCACCGCTAGGTGGCGCTGGCTATATACGGTGTATGGCTGCCAGTGTCGAAGGTAAACAAACTGAGGACAAACACAGGATCGTGTCGGCCTTTGAAAACATTTTCAGCACAGATCTTTTGTGTGTGACGTTTTTTTTTTCATTCTGTAAAAAGAAACTGATAAACGAAAGACGTCATTGCTTCTTTGTCACTGCGCAGCCAGTTTTAGCCGGTACGGGAAGGCGAAGCGAATCACTTGGAAGTCGCATTTCAACACTATTGTTTTTCAACATGACTTCGTTCGGAGATATGAGACTCGTTGAACTACGCGAAGAATGCAGAAAACGAGGAGCAAAGATGGATGGGAGGAAAGCTGATCTTGTCGAAAGGTAAGAGAATGAACGCGAGCGATACAGCATGCTAAGCACAGGGTTCGTACAGAGTCCTGGAAGTCTGGAAAAAGTATGGAAAAATGAAAAAAAAAACATTTCCAGGCTGGAAAAGTCTTGGAATTTGTAATTTGTGGCCATGGGTCTGGAAAAGTCCTGGAATTTTGTAAAAGATGTGCAAACTTTTTCATGATGTCGAATTTTGCTTTGAAGTTTATTTACAAAAACCTTGAAATTAAATAGGAATAAAAACAGAAATTAAATCACGCACAATGATCGCGGTTTTCAGATTTCCTCTGGCCGGAGGTTTAGCAGACGATTACCAAGGAGGTAATTTGTAACTTCATCAATTTTGATCAAATTATCTCCCTGGTATTTATCTCTCGGGACGACGTTTGTAAACTTTTTTTTTAACTAGTTTTTTTTTTTTTTTTAAACTTTCTTTCCTCCAACCAGTCTCTTACACACCATGCATAGTCTGTATGTTCTCTTACAAATGGACATATTTTGCTGATTTTAGTGTTTTGGCATTTAATACAATGTTCTAATGTGTGGTGTACTGGCACACTCACTCTGATAAAAACTGGCAGTTTGATTTTTCTCTGTTCAGGTTGATGAAAAAAATTATTTTTAAAACAAAGTTTTTTGTTTTCTTTGTACAAAAAAAATTTTTTTAAGTAATTTTTTTTTCATCAACCTTAACACAGAAAAATCAAACTGCCGTTTCTGTTTTCAATTTTTACGCAAGTGTTGTAACCTTGAAATAGAAAAGGCACATCCTTGAAAACTCCTTGAATTTTGTTCTTGGGAGTCTGTAGGAACCCTGTACACACAACACACACACACAACACACACACACATCGCTGTCTCTAACGCACACTGCTCTCTCTCTCTTATCCAAAAATGTCAAAATTTAATACGGAATTGAATAGAGGCACATGGCTTGTAAGTACTCAGCCATGTTGAACATCCAAATTAAAATGAAAGGACAGTTGAGAGGCGCGAGGCCTTGTGTCCTAATTACCTGACCTGACCTGACCATACCATATCTCTCTCTCACACACACACACACTCCCACAAACACACACACACTGTCTGTCTCTCACACACCTACACCCACACATGCGCGCGCGCACTCACACTCACACCGTCTCTTTCTCTCTCACATACATAGACACATACACTGTCTCTCTCTCTCTCTCTCTCTCTCTCACACCGTCTCTGTCTCCGTGTCTCTGACTTTTTCACGCATGTGCGCGCACGCGCACACACACACACTAAATTTTTTGGTAAGTATTGAATGCCCTGCTATCATTAAAGCAGTTCTTTTCTGGTGTGTTTAGCATGGTAATCACATACAGGGGTGCACACACACACACATTCTGGGGTTTGGAAAAATTATGAAAAGCCCTGGAAAAAGTCTGGAATTTTGTTTGGTCACATCTGTGTGAACCCTGTAAGCATGACCGATCAGTGCCTGAGCATCAAAAGTAGTTCTGTGGCTCGATACTAAACTCCACGTTGACCTACTGATCTTGAGCCAGGTCAGCACACATTTTATTTGATTTGTATAGTGTCACACACACACAACACACCACACACACACCACACACACACACACACACAACACATACCTTCTTTTGCCCACTACTGAGTCTCATGTTAAACTTGGGCAAACTGGGTTTCCCTATTTCTTGTGGATTTGGGGCTTCAAATGGATGACAGATAGATTGATGAGTAGTATTGCTATAAATTCAGAGCAAACAGAACTTGCGATACCTTATGTGTGTCAGAGTAGGCTCGTGTGAAATAATGGGTTTATTTGATACCAGTGGGTTCCATCTAATTTAAATATTATACACTCTGTCAAACTAAGGAGGAAAAATGGGTTTCACACTTGATTTCTTTACCACTGTCTGACAAATGACGAAAACTGAGTGTATGTATGTGTAGACTTTGTTTGTGTACACAGGATAACTGCAGTCACTATATAGATAATGTGATCCAATCCATGAGGTGTCCAATAAAATTGTTAGCCATCTGATATTTAAATTCTGTAGTTGAGTCTGTATTTCACATGTTTGGCTTCTGTGTGTTTTTGAATGTATAAATGGTTCTTATTATTGTATATCTGTTTTTTCAATACAGTGGTACTTCTCGAATAAGATGCTTGCAATTGCGACTTCTCCTCACATAAAATTTGGCATTGGGCAAGGAAGAATGCGTCCGTGTTGTGGAGAGAGAGAGGGAGAGAGAGACAGAAGAGGAGAGAGAGAGAGAGAGAGAGAGAGAGAGAGAGAGAGAGAGAGAGAGAGAGAGAACAGAAGTGCCATTGCTTCAAATTAAGCGAGCAAAAAAAATTAAATAAACCGATATCCCTTTTTCGAAAATCCTCAAATCACCGTAGCTTGTGCATTTGTACTAGTGTTCAAGTGCTTCAGCATTTGGGATGACCCTGCAGTTTTTATAAGCCAAGGTATTCCTTCCAATTGCTGACTCCTTGAATCTGACCGCGTATCTCTGCGTGACCTTTGCCTTGTGCAGATAACCATGTAAGGGGACTTTGCACCCGGTCAGGTTCAGCCTTGTTTGTTTTCTTGTTTTATACTTTAAATCTAATCAGCAGGTGAATGTTTGTTGTGCAGTTACAAAACAAAACCTTTGCAGAGGGTAAAAAGAGATGTCCTACGTCTGAGTTGACAACAATCAGCAACCAATGTCTTTTCACGCAAAGTTAGAGTGTGGCTGCCTATGAGGCGTTTCCCTCCGGGGGGTTGCGACCTTGTCGTGTCGGAGGGCTTGCGCGGTCCAGTGATCCCTTAGGCTTTGCTGGCGGGGGCATCAATACTTGGGAGATAGGCTGGGTTTTTTCACACTGCTTGTAGGCCTGAGAGCTGAAGATGCTGTATGGCCTAAGCGAAACGTGGTAAGAAGTTGATGCCCCTGGTAGGGCTTCCCATTGTCAGATAGGCTAAGGGTTAGGATCCTGACTAAGAGTAACCCGCCTTTCTCCTTTTCTTGTTTTCTGCCTTCCTTATTTGGCCCTTTTCTATCTTCGTCTCCCCTTCAAGTCTTCTTTTACACACTCCTTTTCTCTCTGTGGTCTCCTTAAGATCCGCCGCGTTTGCCGTGCGGTGCGACCTGTGTCGGAGGGGAATGAGATCCTGGTGGTTGAGAGAGCCAGCGCTCTCAAACATCACTTTGGCTCGGACCTCTCCTAGACAGGGAGTACACTTTGGCCCGGGTGTACTAATCGGCTCCCCTTCTTGGGGCTGGGTCAAGACAGGCAGTCCCCCTGCTGGCCATGTGAACCCCTGCAGTGCTCAGCTCTCTGTCCCCGGGAGTTGAGCATGATCAGGGGGGATAGGGTTGGTGGTTTTCTGTTTGTCGTATATCTCTCCCGAAGCCTGGAAGGGGTCAGACATTGGTTTCTTGGCCCTGGCCCCTTAGTTGGACTCCAGGTGGGTGGTAAGGGAGGGATGAATTACAATAAACTAAATATGGCTTCTTTAAAAAATATCCCCCCAAAAGGAAGAGAAGGCAGCATCCCCTGTTTCAGGGGATGTCGAAGGTGACAGTGATTCAGATACTGAGGTACGACAAAGGACAGGATTCTGGGCTTCCTGGCTCGTAATGGAAGGGACGGAGCAGGAAAGACCCCTTTCAGCTCTGAGCCCTTTTGCTATCCAGAAGGGCTTTCAGGGTTTAGCAGGTGACCCTCAATCCATCAAAAGATTGCGAAATGGCTCATTCCTCATTCAATGTAGAACAAAACAACAGTCTGAACAGCTGCTGAAGGCAACGAAACTTGTGGACAGGGAGATCAAGGTAACTCCCCACAAACAGTTAAATTCATCGAAAGGCGTGATTCGCTGCCGGGATTTATCTGGTGTCACAGAGGCAGAGATCAAATCGGAGCTGGCGTCCCAGGTGTGACGGAGGTGCGCAGGGTGACAGTAAAGAAGGGTGCAGAAAGAGTGGCCACCAACACCCTCTTTCTGACATTCTGCAACCCTGTGCTGCCTCCGGTCATCAAAGTCGGCTACCTGAATGTTCGGGTTCAGCTGTATGTGCCGTCCCCGTTGAGGTGCTTTAGGTGCCAGAGGTTTGGCCATGTCAGGGACCGCTGTTCTGGGCAGGAGGTGTGTGGTATTTGCTGCAAGGCAACCCATGATGGGCCGTGCAAAGATCCGGCACATTGTGCTAACTGCGGTGGCGACCATCCCTCCTCTTCACGAAACTGTCCTCTTTGGATTCAAGAATCTGCTATCCAACGTGTCAAAACGGAAAAGAAGATCTCATTTTTTGAAGCCCGGAAACAGGTTGTGGGCAGTCAGACGCCGACAGCTTCTTCCTATGCTTCGGCTGTAAAGAAAATTCCCACAGTTTCTACTAGGTCAGTCTGCTGCCAGACTGATGAATTCATGTTTTCAAAGACATTGCAAGTAAGATCTGTCAGTTCTGGTGGTAGCAGGTCCACCACCTTCCAACCCAAAATGAATGCCCCTGGTGGAGGCAAAAAATCCGCCACCCCTCAGACTGCCCAGCAGTCTACAACATCTGCTGCTGGGCAGATTAAAAAGCCAGCACCCCAACCTCGAACTCCTCAGTCCAGTGCCCGTGCGGGCAAGGGAGTTCAACCCAGTGTGGAGATGGTGGAGATGAGGAAGAAACCTCCACCATCTCCCAAATCCAGACCTTCTTCGCCTGTTGGCAAGTCTGCCAGCAGGTCTGTAGACCAACACACTCCAGTGAAGCTGAATAACAAATTCGCTCCATTGGAGGCAGACGTTGATGAGGAGATGATCTGATCTCTATCCTTTTCACCCTCTGCACCATGGATAGTACAATATTCCATTGGAATATCCGTGGACTAAATTCCAACTTCGAGGAGCTGCAGCTTCTGTGTCAATCTATAAAACCTTCCGTCGTGGCTCTCAGGAAACTCAAATTCAAAGCCAGAAGACCTTTACTCTTTCTGGCTTTAATATTCTTTCAAAACCTGCACAACCATCCACGTTGGGACTGTCGGGCGGTGTTGCCCTTCTCCTACATAAAACTTTGTTGTATAGTCCTGTCACTTTGTCTACCTCCCTTCAGGCTGTAGCTGCGAGAGTCACTCTCCACAAGACTGTGACAATCTGTTCCCTTTATCTCCCACCTTCTGTCCCGGTTTGTCGTCAGGACCTTGTCAGTCTGATAGGAGAACTTCCTCGACCTTCTTTGCTGTTGGGTGACTTTAACGGTCACAATCCTCTTTGGGGTAGTGCCGGTACGTCACCCAGAGGTCTGCTGATTGAGGATGTCCTTTCGGATTTGGATTTGTGTTGTCTGAACGACGGATCTGCAACTTACCTCCACTCTTCCACAGGTTCACTTTCGTGTTTAGATTTGTCGGTTTGTGACCCCTCGCTGGTCCTGGACTATGAGTGGTCTGTCCATGATGATCTGCACGGAAGTGACCATTTCCCTGTCTTACTACAACCCGTCATAACTGAACACGTCTCTGTCTCTCAACATCTAAATTACAAGAAAGCAAACTGGGATCTATTTGCAACCACTATTTCTAAAGAATTCCAGGACACTGATTTTCTTCAGAGTCCGGACCCAGCTGAATCACTGACTAACACTGTGATCAAGTGTGCTAAAGCTTGTATTCCAGTGTCTTCCGATAAACTTCAAATGCCAAAAACACCCTGGTTTGATTCAGACTGCCAACAAATTTCCAAAGTTAGAAAACGGCTCAGCGTCAGGTGTACCAACGACCTTCGGGTCCCAACGCTCGAGCCCATCAAAAACTCCGTGCTAATCTAGACACACTTTTAAAATCAGTAAACGTCGTCCTGGAGAAGCTTCTGCTCCAGGCTGACATCAAAAACTTCCAAGAAAAAGTGTGGAACATCATTAAGAAAATCAAAGGGAAGAACACCTGTCCCACTGTGAACCATCTCAAGTTTTCGGATTCTTTAATAACAGAGAAGAAAGCAGTTGCTAATCTGCTTGCTTCAACCATTGAAAAGAATTCCTCCTCTTCTAATAAATCAGCCACTTTTGTCAAAAACAAAGCCCTAAAGAAAAATCACCCTGCAACTTTTCGTCCGACAACATGGAAGACTACAATCTTCCTTTCACGTTAAACGAGCTGAAATCTGCCTTGCTTTCTTGCAGCGATTCCTCTCCAGGTATAGATGAAATCCATTATCAGCTGTTGAAACATCTTCCGCTAGAAGGTCTGAACATACTGCTACAGGTCTACAACCATGTGTGGACTACAGGTTTTTTTCCACCCTCTTGGCGAAAAGCCCTCATTATTCCCATCCCCAAACCTGGAAAAGATCTTTCTAATCCTTCAAATTACCGTCCCATAGCTTTGACCAGCTGTGTTTGTAAATTGATGGAAAAAATGGTCAATGCTAGGCTCATGTGGAAACTTGAAACCGATGGCCTTTTTGGCGAAAGAACAGTGTGGTTTCCGCAAAACATCGGACTACCGTTGACCATTTGATTCGTCTGGAATCTACACTTCGGAACGCCTTTCTGAACAAACAGCATGCAGTGGCAATTTTCTTTGACTTGGAGAAGGCCTACGATACCACCTGGAAGTCGGGGATACTTCATGATCTTCACAATCTGGGTTTTCGAGGTCATCTTCCGCTTTTTATTCAAAATTTTTTGGCAGAACGACAGTTTCAGGTCCGGGTTGGCACCACTCTCTCTGATGTCCACGAGCAGGAGTTGGGTGTTCCACAGGGGAGCATACTATCTCCTGCCCTCTTTAGTATTAAGATCAACAACATTGTTCAATCAGTTCAGCAGGGTTCAGACTGCTCATTGTTTGTGGATGATTTTGCTGTCTACACAACTGGAAGCCTGTACCCGAGTGTCCAGCGCAGGCTCCAGCTTTGCGTAGATAAAATCCATCGGGGGCGGATGGAAAACGGTTTCACCTTTTCTGCTACAAAAACCCAGTGTATTCACTTCCATAATTTCCGTCAGTTTTTTCCAGATCCGGAACTTCAAGTAGGGAAATCTGCCATTTCCAGCTGTTAAAGAGGCCAAATTTCTGGGGAGTTATTTTTGACCAGAAACTTAACTTTCTCAGCCACATCAAAAACCGCAAAACTGCTTGCCAGAAAGCACTTAATATTCTGCGGGTCGTTGCGCACACCGACTGGGGCGCTGATAAGAAAACTTTGTTGCACCTCTACAGAGCCTTGGTCCGTTCCAAGCTGGACTACGGTTGTGCTGTGTACGGCTCCGCAAGATCGTCTTACCTCAAACTCTTGGACCCTATCCACCATCAAGGGCTTCGTCTCTGTCTTGGAGCGTTCCGCACCACCCCTGTGTACAGCCTGTACGCAGAGGCGGGTGAACCTTCACTGTCCAACCGCAGGCTGAAACTGTCTTTGAATTATTATATCCGACTGTTCTCCGAACCGCAGAATCCTGCCTATGACTGTGTCTTTGACCCTCCGTTCCAAAGTAAGTTTGAAAACAACCTGAAATGTATTCCGCCGTTTGGTCTTCGTATGCGGCCTCACGTGCGGAATGCAGGTCTAGACCTAGGAGTTGTGTCGGATTTTTCCAAGTTTCCGGATCAACCTCCGTGGACCTTTTTCACACCAGAGATTCGTTTCGATCTTGCAGCTTTTCGTAAAGAGTCTACCAGCTCTCTGGCGTACAAGGCGTTGTATGCTGAGCTCTGTTCGAAATTCCCATCCTGTCAAAAAGTTTTCACTGACGGTTCCAAGTCTGAGGAGGGAGTGGCCTGTGCAGCCTACTGCCCTGGGGCTCCTTCTCAGATACTGTTGGAACATATCCATTCCGATGCTTCTGTCTATTCTGCTGAACTTACTGCTCTGGTACTGGCTTTGAAGATAATCTCACATTCTTTGAAGAGGGACTTTCTGGTTCTGTCGGATTCGCTGTCAGCTTTGGAGGCCATAGCTGGCCGCAACCTTCAGCATCCAGAACTTTTACTTTTTTTTGAACTTTTTAGCAAGTTGAAGGCGGACGGTTACAACATTACTCTTGCTTGGGTTCCTGGCCATGTTGGCATCGGCGGGAACGAAATGGTTGATCGTTTAGCCAAGAACGCCACAAGAGAGAAACTGTCCAACACTTATATCCCCTGCTCAGATGTGAAACCCAAAATTAACGATTATGTGAGAGACCTCTGGCAGGAGGATTGGAACACACAGATGAATAACAAACTCTTTCAGATCCGTCCAAACCTTAAGGACTTCCTCCCATCTACGTCGGGTGGTCGTAAAGAGGAAACGGTTCTGTGCCGGCTGCACACCGGCCATTCGTATTTTACACATTCTTACCTTTTAAAGAGTGAAGAAGCTCCGTGGTGTATTCCATGTCATGCGCCACTCACAATGAAACATGTTCTTTTAGAGTGTTGGACTTGCACGATGTGAGACACAAACATTTTACGGCGGAGTCCATGAAGATCCTGTTCAGGGATGTCCCGCCTGACGTGATCCTTGAGTTTTTGAGAGAGATTAACATTTTTCATCTGATTTAAGATTTTACGGCACAAAGATTTTTAATGCAATTTCTGGTGCGTTTGTAGACGATGTCATTTAACGATATGTGTGAAAGGTGTTTTTTTTTTTTTTTTTTTTTTTTTTTTTTTTTTAAATGACTGGTGAGTTGATTTTAACGTGGTGACAGCCCTGATATGGCCCTTTGCGGTCGGCTGGGCTATAAGCAACATTATCTTATCTTATTTATGAGGCGTTTTTTTTTAATTTATTTATTTTATTTTATTTTATTTTTTAAATAGTTTTTTCGCGTTCTAGTATCTGGTAGCTTGTGAACCCGTTTTACTCTGTTGGGCTACCCTTACTATAGTTGAGAGTATTGTCAGTTTTACTCCAACTTTGTTGGGTGTTTATGCATGTCTGTATAGTTTTTTCCTACAAAGTGAAGTTTTCCAAAAATTTTGCCAGGGTCAACTTCCTTGTGCTGTGGGATTTTTTTTTATGTGCGCTAAACGCATGCGGGCACAGGGGACCTGGGTTTTTCGTTGATCCGAAAAGACTAGCACCCAGACCACTGCCAATGGTCTAAGGGATGGGGGAAAAGTCCAGGCTCAGTGGGAAACAAACCGGCGGGTAATGCACAATATCCATTTGTAATGTTTCATCCCTACTTTGTGCATCTGTACATAGTGTTCAAGTGCTTCAGCATTTGGGATGACCCTGCAGTCTTATAAGCCAAGGTGCAAGAATAGAAAGAGAAGGCTCTTTAAGTGTCTTTCCCAAAAATGAAACTGGAAAAAGAAATGAATGGAAAAAAAAAAAAAAATAAGTGAACGTTTACGAGAAAAACTGTTGTTTTGGTGAAATGAAAGAAAGACAAGGAAGGCGTGCACAAATATGAAGAATGGAAGGTTTGTGTCTGACGGCATGAAGATGAATGAAACAAACTAGATAAGAATGTAAAATTGCAAAGCACACATGAAAAAGAGGAAGAAGTAAATACACTCGCCCAACAAAAGTCCATAGACCCTTTTATGAATTAGTAAGGTTCTTATCTTTTTTCTTTAGTTTAAAGATTTTGATTTACAACTGGATCTTTTCAAAATCTAAAATCATTTCTTTCATTAATCCTTGTTTAATGCCTTTTTTTGTGTGATATGCATCCTGAAAACGCGGTCCATGATTTTTGTTAAGGAGTCTGTATACACAATAGCATTCAAATACTTAACAATTCACTCTTTCACATAATGATGACAAGAACAAAAAATTTACTTTCAAAATTCAAGGGCCTTTTGCCGATAGACATACATGTAAATGTAAGAATTTCACCAGAGACATATAAAGACATTTAACTAAAACATATAGTTCATGCTGAAAAAATTATATTTGAATAATTACACAATCATTTTAAACAAAACCTATTCATGCTTTATCTTCACAAGTTCTTTTAATAAAAATTTTGAAATTTTAAAAAAAACCCTATAACAGTCAATCATTGACAAAATATACAAAAATTAGCAATCATTCTTAAAAAGAAATAAACCCAAAGGGCAATAGTAATAATTCGTTCACAAGTGCAAAAAACACAGAAAAAGAAAAAAGGGGGAAAACTTTCATGACCATTATTTCCCAATTCAAGGCATTGTCTGAAGTCAATCTGAGAAAATACAACACAAGGGGGTGTTGCTGAAATTAAGCATTGACACCAGTGAAATAACTTCTTGTCCTTGTACATATTGACGTCAACATGTAACCCACCTTAATTAACCATTTTTCCCAAATTGATACACTCACAATGAAAATTGAACTCGCGGTCCCCAGAGGCCACATTCGTGACGCAGACCAGACAATCAGATCTGTATGCAAACTAGGGCAAAACCATAAAAAAAAACTGGGCGATTCGCCCAATTTGCACTGCAATCGTCAAGGGAATATCAACCTGCACCCACAATCAGGACCACAGCTGCCAGCACAGGAAAACATGCGCAAAAGCAGCGACTGGTCTAAAAGGTAAAACAAGTCGCTTACAATTAAAATTTGCCCTTAAAGGTCACATAGTATGGGAAAACCTGGCTAAAGTCGATGAGAAATATTTTTTAGAAATGAACAGAAAGAGATAAATTGATTTTACTTGATTCTGTGTATCTTGTCAAATTAAAACAAAATGAAGCAAAGACTATACCAGACAGATCATTTCGTTGGGGCTTTTCAGTCGGGTAAAATTTCAAATTTTAAAATTTAATTATTATTGTTAATATCAACCCATCAAGCGCAGACAAAAGAACAAGGTATAACATGTATCAATAAACAATAACCCAAAATTAATTATTATTATAAATATTTACCCATCAATGCACATAACAAATAAAAAAAAAACTAACCTTTCACTTGCATACCTTAGCAAAAACGTACTTTACTTTGGTTTCTGTCGTTAAAATGGAATCCATTCACATTCATAAAAAAGGTTAACGTACATAATTACAAAAACTGTTCATGGCATTGCCCCCTTCGACTTACAGAGGAAGGGAGAAAAAACACTAAGAAAGACTAAGTACAAAGAAGAAGGGTACTACAAGCAAAACGAATGAGAAAGGGGGAGAGAGGGAGAGGAGCGACAGGGAGAGGAGTGATAGATGTTCAGAGAAACTGACGATAAACTGAGACAGCCAAGCAATAAACTTGACAGAGTTATATCTGTCCATGTCGCATGAACTGTATAAGCTTACAGGGCATACAGATTTAAAAATCGTCATCCAGTCTTGTTTACACTCGGCCATACAACAAATGTTTTTTGCATGTAACCTATCGCCACCATATTCAATTAGTGCCTATCCTTGAGAGAGAGGAGATGGGGGGGGGGGGGGGGGGGGGGATAACAGTCTCACTGGATCTAATCTAATCCATCAGACATTTTGATTCTTTCTTTGTTTCTTCGTAAGTTGACACATAGTATTTCACGGATGTCCAACTTCTGCGGCGCAGATCTGGTTCTGAAGCTAACAGCTTTCTGTGCATCATGCTTTGGGGACTCTGTTCACGTAATACAATGGGACAACTGGTCTGTGCACAGCAGCTATCTCATATTTGCTCCATGGTCTCTTAGTCTGCCTCGGTGTCTTTTCTGCAATGGCGTCTTTGTCTGCTTTGAGGTTTTGGGATTTTTGAAATGCACAAGTCAGGCTCTGAAGTACTCGCAGTTGAGACAATTGCAGTGGGTCCAGTGTGTTTTGGGGCATGACACACTGACATTCTTTCATCTGACATCTCAGCATTTTCCACCTCTACAATGTTGCTGGAGAAATCTCAGCGCCCTCATCAGCGTCCTCACATTGTTGCTTCTTTGTCTGGATCCAGCTCCTCTTACCCAAGTCTTCACCATCTTTGTCTATGGTCAATCCCGATTCACTTCTGAAGAGAAATGCTGGCCACTTTTGCTTTTTGCAAAATGTCAAGTGGTTGGCGATAAACTGACCTGTGGACACGAATGTCAGGGCCAAGGAAGGATGCCGTTGGTCTTGCTTTAATTTGGGATTCCATGGCTTACTTAAGGTCGCCAGCTGTTTGCGAGAGCCGTTGCAGTGAACAAGGATGGATCCGTAACACCAGCATTCAAAGCATATTGTTTCAGAACTTCAGGTCCCCTTAAGGATGTGTTCCTGCGGGGTCATGAACATGTATTCACTTTCAATCCCTAAGATGCGGCGGAGGACAAGCAAGCTTTCCCCCCAATGCTTTGAACCATCTCAGGAGTCAAAAGAATGGCACTGCCCTGTTGAACTTGCCTCTGATTTCCACTCTGTGAAGCACATGAACTATTTTTCTTTTCAGTGACTGTTAGGTCATCAAGAACCCTTTCTTCTGGTGGAGCAGCTTCTGTGGCTCTACGCTGAGGGTAGTCTGACCACTTCATTCGTTGCACTTCTCCACCACGTTTTCTGTTAAAAATTGTGATGGATGCTAGTGTAGCTTTTGCCAACGTTCCATAAGAGTCACTTTGGTGTCTTTCTGAAGAAGGGAATTCACTTTTGGACATCTTCAGAGATGGGATCAGTTTTGGCTTGTTCATCCTTGCTCTCTGGACGGGTTGTGATGCGCTAGCTGACACACGGTCAAACCATCACTTTGATACAGTGTATCAAAACGTTCACATTTCTTGTTCAGGGCAGTGTCGCCATCATAAAAAGCTTTCTGCTTTGAGAATCTGGGATGCTTTTTTCAAGCTGTACCCCAACTTTAACACAAGTGATCCCCTTTTTTCACATGTTTGTGGAATCACTGAATTCACCTAGTTGTCTGGTGCAGGTGATCAGCAAGTCAAAATTGACAGGGTCAATAGCTTGAGCCAGAGATGAAACCTTCAGTTTGAATGTTTTCTCATTAAACTGAGAAAGTCCTGCCCAATTCTCGAAGGCGTGAGGGATCTGACCTGGTGTATTTTCTTCTACGTCCCTGCGGTTTAAAAAAAATCTTTCGCCATATTTCAAGATCAGAGAATCGTTTCTTATGACAGAACTTATGTCATCATCCCTCATGTTTGAAATGACCCTTTTTGGAAGAAATTTCCCTGAGACCACTGCTTGACAAAGGGATCATCATGTCACCTTGCTTTACAACCTGCCCTCTTCTTGGTTTAGGGGCAGCGTCAGGTTTTTGTGGACAGGTTTTATCATGTTTAACGAGAAGATACCTCAGGAAAAGTGCTTTGCAATACTGACACGCCACATACTCATTTGCGTTGTACAGTGTTCCTTCTTTTGGTACTTGGGGATTAAGCTGCCTTCTTTGTTTTTGATGGCTTCATAATTATGTTTGAAGTCACCTTCATCTTGCAGTTTTATGAACGCTTTCCTTCTTTTAGAACTTCCTTTTCTCATTTTTAAGGATGGCTGCAACTTCTGGTTCTAGTCGATGCACTCGTGTCAAATGTGTCGACATTTTTGTGTTCTTTTTTTACAAAACTTGCAACAATGCTGTTTACTTTTGGAGCTTTTTTTCCCACGAGCAGCTTGCCAACTGTAGCCTCACCCCGTTTTCCCCTTTTATTAGCCGAATCACTTTTTGTGAGTTTCTTTTTTCTCCATGAGCATTGGAAACACAATACTACAGAAGAAACTTTCATCAGTTCTTTACAATTTCCTTGCAAGACATTTCATTGTCTGTATCGGTATTATGTCAGGGGCCATAACGGGATGGAAGACTTGCATTACATTCCTGTCGATTCAAAAATCTGATTCAAAAGCATTGTCTCCCGAATCTGGGGGCCCCGTCTGATTCAGAACAATGAAACTAACAAAGTATGTCACTGTCCCCCTTCATTTCATAGCCCTCCTCAAAGGAACTGGAGAAGGGGTCTGCTGGTTGAGGCTGGTCTGGCATCGGGGTAGCATTGCTGCAGAATCCAGGGCCCGCTTCCATGATCCTTCAGCACCCTTCCCAAGTTGTCCCCACTTCATCAGAACTGAAAAGACATACCACACATTTATACTGATTTGTTTTTGTATTTGCACATGCATTACTTAGTCCCAAGAAGTACAATCAAACAATACACAAAAAGTCTATCTCTCATGACTGTCAACATGTGGATAAGGACAACGGATGTATGATCTGTCGGTTGTGTGGATGTAACTGCAAGCCTACGTGCGTCCATGTAGACAGCTACCAAATTTGCAGACTACAATGCAATACATTTTACAAGACTGAAACGCTTCAGCAGTATTTTCGTATTTATAGTCCTGTCGACAGCGATGACCCTTTATGATTACCCCCCCATGTGGGCAACCACACTTCACTTTGCATGGTGTTAATGCTATGCGAGACAATCCCTGCATAAAGATGCAAAACTAGCATATATAAAGCTTTACTGCTCTTTGCCTATTTCAGTATGTGTGCCCTAGCCTTCAATAAAGGCCCACATGCTCTATATTCCACTTTTAATTTTCCCATCTTACAAAACAAAAAAAAATATTAAAATCTTAATTTTTTTAACACAATTTGAAGAACCCACACCCTCCTGGATAAACTTTCACAATTTCAAACGAATGCAAGCCCAGTGGTAAAACACTCATGCATCACTGAAAGCAACCAACCAATTTTTCTGCTTGTACCCTGGCTTGTGATTCATAATCAGTTTCTCCTGGTGCCCTGGGGATTTTTAGTCAATAAAGATGTCTGAGGACAGTTTACTGTAATCTTCATTTTCATACCTCCCTCGGTGGGGAAAAGAAGGGTCTGCTGGTTGAGGCTGGTCTGGCATTGGGGTAGCATTGCTGCAGAATCCAGGGGCCAGCTTCCATGGGCTCCTTCAGCCCCTTCACCAAGTTGTCCCCAGCTTCATCAGAACTGAAAAGACATACACACCATTTATACTGATTTGTTTTTGTATCTGCACATGCATTACTTAGTCCCATGAAGTACAATCAAACATTACAAAAACGTCTATCTCTTCATGACTGTCAACATGTGGATAAGGCAACGGATCACATTTATACTGATTTGTTTTTGTATCTGCACATGCATTATTGTCCCAAGAAGTACAATCAAACAAAAAATACAAAAAAGTCTATCTCTTCATGGCTGTCAACATGGGATAAGGACAACGGATGTTTTGATCTGTCGGTTGTGTGGATGTAACTGCAAGCCCACGTGCGTCCATGTATGACAGCTACCAAAATTTGCAGACTAAAGCAATACATTTTTACAAGACTGAAACGCTTCAGCAGTAAATTTTCGTATTTATAGTCCTGTCGACAGCGACTGACCCTTTATGATTACCCCACCATTTTGGGCAACCCACCCTTCCACTTTGCTGGTGTAATGCTATGCAGACAAACCCTGCAAAAAGATGCAAACATGATATATAAAGCTTTTTTGTCTAGCCTATTTAGTATGTGTGACATAGCTTCAATAAAGTCCCACATGCTCTATATTCCATTTTATTTTACCATCTTAACAAAAACAAAAAAATATAAAATTTATTCTTTTTAAACAATTGAAGAACCCACACCCTCTTGGATATCAACTTTTCACAATTTCAAACGAATGCAAGCCAGTGGTACAACCCTCATGCCCTCACTGAAAACAACCAACCAATTTTTCTGCTTGTACCCTGGCTTTTTGATTCATAATCGTTTCTCCTGGTCCCTGGTGGATTTTGAGTCAATAAAGAGTCTGAGGACAGTTTACCGTACACTTCATTTTCATACCTCTCCTCGGTGGAAGAGAAGGGGTCTGCTGGTTGAGGCTGGTCTGGCATCGGGGTAGCATTGCTGCAGAGTCCAGGACCAGCTTCCCTGACCTCCTCATCATCCCTTTGCCAAGTTATCCCAGCTTCACACTGACCTCCATCAAATGAAAACAAAAACACCTTTATAAACCCATTTTAAAAAAACTACATGCTTTATTATTCCTTTGACCATCCTTTTTAGTGCAGTGGTCAGCATCTCAGATTACAGACGTGAGGTTACAGTTTGAATCCCATCATGGTAAAGGGATTTTTTTTGTCCTGGACCAACCCTGCCCAGATGGGTGGCTATGAGCTCAATTGGAAGACTGAAACCAACAAATCGAGCTTCATCCACGGCGCCGCAGGTACACTCAGAGCAACTGCATTAAGTTCGCTCAGCGCTTTGCCTTTTGACCCAGCTAGGCAGTAACCAGTCAGCCCCCACCCTTTCCCGACGCGCTCAGCGAAGACGCGTACTGTGTGTGTGTGAGTGTGGACGCTTCGAGACCTGTGCAACATCATTAAGTTATATTTACTGTGCAGTTGTTTTTTAACTATATTTCTGTGTGTCAGCAATAGCTCAGTGAAATACTAGAATGTGACAAAAACTGGCATTTCGACCAGCTCTGGAGTCCATAATTAAGCATGTGTTTAAAACTTTCTGACAGAACTTTGCGACCGGTCGACCGGCCTGCGCGTGAGCGTGCGTCGTTGGCTGATGTGCTTTTAAGCCGAAGTAGGTCAAACATTTGGGAAGCATCTTTGTGAACGAAAAGTTGCATTTGTAAAGGGGTCGTTTTACACCGTTGTATACACACATATTTCTTCATTTTTGCTACATTTTATATTACTATGGTTCATGTAGAGCAACGTAGGCCTAATTAAAGGGAAACGTAGAGGATAACTTAATTACTACAAGCAAAATAACATAGTAACCCTATGGTTAGGGTTTGGGTTAGGTTTAAAAAAAAAAAGAAACCAAAAAAAAATATATTTTTTTTTAAAATTTTTTTTAAGGGGAA